>MJUU01050551.1:78498-89450 GCA_002080025.1 Modiolus philippinarum | reverse complement strand
GGTATGAGTTGGCAGTAAGAATCACTTTTTTATAAGTTTTTTAAATTTTATTATTTTTAATAAATTAATTTCTATTCTAATTTATTTTAGATTTGCGATTTCATCAGAAATTTATTTTACAAATTAAATCAAACTGTTCTTTTATTTGTCTTCATACAAATTAGGTAGATCAGACCATTTTAGACAGTTGAGAATATGTCGAGAAATATTCAGACACTGTTCAGACTGTCAAGAATATGTCGAGACATATTCAGACATTGTTTAGATTGTCAAGAATATGTCGAGACATATTCAGACTCTGTTCAGACTGTGGAGAATAAATCCAGACATATTCAGAACATCAAAAATAAGTTGAGACTATTTGAGACATTGCTCATACAGTTAAGAATGTGTTGAGACAAATTCATTCTCAGTTCAGACTGTCGAGAATGTGTCGAGACACAATCAGACATATTTCATACTTTCGAGAGATGCGTCAAGACAATTAAGAGTAGTGTCGAGAATTTTAAGAAATAATTAGGAAAAATTCAGACAAAGTCGAGAATTTTTAAATATATTCCAGACAATAAAGAGTGTCGAGTAATTTTTCAGACAAAATCAGACAAAAATTGGTAAATTCAGACAGTTTGACTTTTGTAGTGTCACCAACCCAGCAGCCAGTATTTCGGTGCTGGCCCGATAACCGATTATATTTTGAAACTTGGAATATCTAAATTTAACAAAATTTTGTTTAAAACTAAGGAGTATCTCCCTCATACATAGCTGTGTCCTAAGATGAATTTTGGCTTTAGATCCTTTGGTTAGCTTTTACACATATTTCGATTTATGGACCTCCAAATGTTTTATATCGATCTGCACTGAACAGACATAAGTTGTCGAAATGCGCATATGCAGAAACCAAATCAACAGTAAGTTCGGTATTTTGTTAATAATTAAACAAAACAGAATTAACATACCTCCTGTTTTCTCCGTTATGTCGTCAATAGTGCTTATTACATCTAAAAGAATAGTTTTATATTGTCAGGGTAAATAGGTCTACTGATAATAATCAATAATCTGACAGCGTTTCTATACAAATTTACATTGTTGTTGCTTTCAGTCAGAGTTGCTACCGGACACTACATATATATGAGCTCCAAAAAACCGGTTTAACCTACCATTTCTTTTAAAATGTCTGTACCAACTCAGAACCATCGCGGTCTACAATTTTTCCGATGAATTTCCACCTGCTTTGTCTATTGACCTCTCGAACTTTGGCTCTTGGCAATTCTGTTCGGTAACTTTGTTTTTACCCCCATTTATAAGAACTCCACGAAGACATAGTATTGCCCTTGTCTTTTTTTAACAAGGATATGCTGAATCTTAGTTTACTTAAATAACTTTATATTCAATCTACCTTTTAAGAAATCTGCAAATTATCGCTTACATTTTAGCAGCATTGTTTAGACAAATACTTACATAAGATTGAATATTTTAACACATTTAAACTCAGTATATGGCAAAAAGTGCTTTCTCGTTCAGAGTAGTGGTTCTGAAACATTATCTACGAATGTACAAAAAATTACTCGTGACGATTTCCCTGTATTTGAGGTATTACTGCAAAAGTTATCAGTTCCAAATTTATTCAGGGACATTTTTCTTTAAAACTGTGTCAGAAAGTTGAAGACAACTAATTAACATTACCTTTAAGTTTTTTTAATATTTTATAATATCTACCATCTACTGCATCTAAAAGGGAAAACAGATTTAAAAAATGTAAATAATCTTGTAGGCGTTCGACTATTGCTACTTGCAACGGTTTGATTCTTTTTGTCTATCATAATCATATTTTGCAATTTTGTCAACTAAGATTGTTTTCCAATTGATGTTGATGTTTGTAGTAAGAGTTGTTCTTGAATTTTCTGTTTTCTTATTGGCCACTATTTGATGGTCAGAAAGGTATCACGTACAAGTAATTTAAATTGGTCTTACGGTTAGGAAACAACAGCAGTAGAATACTGAAGGAACAAGGGAAGCGAAGACTACAAAAATCGAAATCCGAAGACATGGCAAAAACGACAACAGAGAAAAACAAAGACAAAACAAGGACGTCAGACAGCTACAAGCAAGGAAATAAAAAGACGACATTAAAAACTAAAGCAATCATAATGTGAACTCCCATGAAAACCGGGAGTGACATCAGGTGCTCCGAAAGGGTAAGCATGTCCTGCCCCGCTAGCGACACCCGTCACACTACCAGTGAGGCATATAGTGTTTTGAAAGGTCTGTTAATGTCATTTTCTAACCCTTAGACAAAGAAGCCAATGAAATCCATGGTACATGTTACTCCTCTAACCCTCAAACAGTACCATGGTGAAAGTATGAAAAGCTTTTTGTAATTAGGAATTTACATTTACCATTTCTGTTACATTTACCAATTTCAAAATAGATATTTCGCCATCAAATTTAACTGCCTACGTGGTGGGTACTATACGTGGAGTAAACCATGTTTACCATTCCGCTTTACCCGAAGTTATTTGGGATTTATACTGTAAGTACTTTAGATTTGTGGAGTGTGTGCTTCAGTTTTGATAATTTGTCTTGTTTTTTTTTTCATTTCAGCTACATTTTTGTTGCCCCTGTACTATCTTGTTTTTGAATTTTTGGCACCCGTCACACACAGAAATTTTTTTCATGTAGGGATGTCTATATTTCTTTGGAATCATTTAACAAGCACTTAAACGATTTCACCAATAGGGTCTGTAAGTCTCGTCATGTGACCCACGAGAATCCACTATAAACAGGCAATTCGAAAACGTTTCCCGCCATAACATGACGTCTTAGGATTATGACGTTCAAATTTTTGTTTGAAACGTCATATATCTTTGTTCAAAATGTAACTTCCGGGTACAATTTTTGATCCCGGAAGTTCCAAAATTGTACGAGACTTACAGGCCCTATTACCAGTTTTTTTGTGTAGTTGTATTTGGAAAAAATAATGTATCTGCTAACAAATACCGAAGCATACGCAAAAAATATAAAATCAAGCATTGTTTATCCCAATTACGCAAAACTACCAATGAATTCGTTAAAGTAATTCTTATAAGCATATTTATGTGCTTATTCAGTAATTCCATAGCAGTAAAAATATCACTTCATGAAAAGAATTTCTGTTTAAGTGCTTGTAGACACAAATAGATGGCTATAAAAATAAATCTAATGATAAGAATACCAAATTGATTTGTTCTCAAGAATAAGTAGTATAACTACAAATTTTTTATTATCACTTAGAAATATCTGCACCATGTTGACTTCAAGATGAAGAACAAGAATAAAAGCGCTGTTTCTTTGCTTGTTTTTACCATGTATTTGTAGAGACTTTGTCTCATGTGCATTAACTCCATATCCTTTCATTCACCATTTACCACTGGAGTTTGTCTCTCCTGCAGTGTAGAGTCTGTAAAAAGATTCCCAGTGCGAGAGATGTATGCTCTCTATATATTTCAGTTATGGTGTACTTGTTCGTGAGAGAATTTCTCATATGAATATACTATCATACTTTTAAATTTTGGTATTCATTTTTGATATTTCGAAATGTAATTCTTACCACCTGTTTAAAGTGCCCACATCTCAATATTTTATAATGCCAAGTTTTCTTACAATCGACTTGATGAGTGCCCTGTGTTTGTCTTTATGTTGTAATCGTCTACTACAGCTTAAGACACTAGACTAAGTGCTTTTGTCGGGAAAGGGATGACAGTGATTGTAAGAACACTTTGCCAGTTTAATAAATGTTTGTTGACAACCCCGCATCCATGACCAGGAAAGACATGGATGTAGCGTTGTTCGACAATCAGCAAAGAATTCCGCTTAAACCGGTGCTAGGAGCCGTCTTGAACTTACTGTGGGGTATGAGCAAAGCTCATTGTTGAAGGCCTCATGGTGACTTCAAGATGAAGAACAACAATAAAAGCGTTGTTCCTTTGCTTGTTTTTACCAGGTATTTGTAGAGACTTTGTCTTATGTGCATTACTCCATATCCTTTCATTCACCAATTGTGTAATTACTAAGTAATTTGCCGGTAAACAGCCTTCAAGATGAAGAACAACAATGAAAGCGTTGTTTCATTGCTTGGGTTTAAAATGTATTTGTAGTTTGTAGAGATTTTGTCTCATGTGTATTTACTCTGATTATTTCTTAGCTTAATCGTAAACAAAATGAATACAATACTGAAGGTATTAATAACCCCAAATCATTACGTTGGCAAATGTTCAATATACTCACAGTTGGTTAATAGTACGACAAGGAGTACAATGTAGACGTGCTGCATCGTATTCAGCTGGATCTTGATCACGCAAATCTGGAATAATTACATTTATTTATTAGTAATTAGAATTTTGAGGACGGCCTTCATGTAGGTAATATTCTAAAGAAATATGTAAGCTAAATTATGTTATAAATTTTTATTCGTTGCTAAAACAACAAAAAAGATTCAAAATATCAATAATTCTTCAAAGTGTTTAATATTTTTCATCATCATTCAATTTCAGAGTATTGACTTTTTAGATACTCAGGCTTATTAATTTTATTATCATGGAAGTCTTCATTATTTTAAATACAAGGTCTCAAAAAATGAAGACACAAAATAAAAATGATACAGAGACATGTACATGCAGATCCCTCGACGCACATTACGCTTTAAATGCCCATGAATTAAGATACAGCTAAATATATTAAAGCAAAATTTACGAGGTCTCACAGACATAAAAATATTATAATCTAAACGTAAAATCCCACTTCAAAGAATGATTTTTTTTTCAAAAACTTAAATCAGCAGTTATGTTCTCCTGTTATTTCCAATAAATTATAAAATATCGAAGTTACTGTGATTTTAGTTTCTGCATATGGCCATTTTGCTAACTTATGTCTCCTTATAGGACCTGTAAGTCTCGTACAATTTTGGAACTGCCGGGATCAAAAATTGTACCCGAAAGTTACATTTTAAACAAAGATATATGACGTTTCAAACAACAATTTGAACGTCATAATCCTAAGACGTCATGTTTTGGCGGGAAACGTTTTCGAATTGCCTTTTTATCGTGGATTCTCGTGAGTCACATGATGAGACTTACAGACCCTATAGTCATCATACTTTAACTCCCTCCATTATAGTTTTGTCCGTAGCTATATTTAATATTATTGATTATCCGGATTTCGTTTGGTTTGATGCATTTAAAATATTTTTGAAGTTGTGGGTTTCATATGTCTAGGTTCTAGTGCTGCTGATGAGAAATTTTCCGATATGGCCATACAGTTTATTTAAATTTATTGCAGTTAGAGTTAACACATGTGTTATAATCTCATTTTCATTTACTCCATTTCATTTAGTAAAATATTCCAGAGTTTGATATTTTCTTTGTTTTATATCTTGCATTCAAAAATGATTTATTTGAGTTCACTATTAATCAATATGAAGTCGTATTTAGTAAGTGAGAACCGAACCATCAATCCCAAACGAATAATCCAAGGACAGTGGTAACATCGGAAACAATAAAGAAATAGAGACACAACATGAGTATGGCACAGGCACAGAAAAGAAATATGAAGACACACGGATGAACAACACGGACCCTATAAAAACCATGGGTGAGATCAGGTGCACCGGTAGAGAAAGCATCTCCTGCTTCTAATAAGACACCCGCCGTGTTGAACATGTCAAATCGGGTAGTAAAGTCAAATCCGGTAGAGGAAACAACAATTGAGCTTTAAAGGGAAAGATCTGTTGTCATCTGGGAAACAGATATTCCAGAGCGGTCTACAAGATGATGATGTCGACCGTAAAACTTCTGGAGCGATGACTTCAAGTTTTGGGAAAATACCCTTGTTTAAGTAGACTATTTGTGAGTATATCAAGGAAGTCACTGTATCGAACACAGGCTCTTGAATAGCGAATGAGCTGGGAGATGTAAACTCCATATGCCGTCGCTGTTGGGATGTTGCTACAAAGAAAAGGGAAGTTGACTACTGAAAAAGTGAAGTCATCGCGTTTATCGTACTGCTTAGTTTGAAGTCTACCTCTATTGTCAATTTCAAGATGAAGATCAAAGAATTAGTCCGATGTAGAAGTGTCTGTAGTATCCTTAATTTCGAGCTCTTTTGGATAGATCAGATAAAGAAAATCACGAAAGCGAGGGTTGTTAAGTGACAATAACGGAAGCTAGAATTGAAGGATTGGGCCAGTTTTTATCTTTATTTTGAAGAAGCCCTTCGATGAATTTAGCCTCATAAGAGTGGAGAAACAGATCGGCTAGGAGAGAAACACAGTTTGTTGTCGACATAGAACTGTCAATACGTTTTCTCCAGTCAACAAAATATCAAAAAGTGTTTTCAAAAGAAATAAATCAAGTTTCAAGACAAATTACGTAAACTTAAAAACAAAGCTCATAGGAATATATACTACTTAACAAAAGAAACGTCCATTAACATTTTTGTGGAATCTAATTAAAAATAAAAGCATAAATTTTGTTTTCTCTAATTTCTGTCCTGTTTTCACGTTTCCTTAGCGGTTGGAGAAATATGTTTCTCCCATTCTTAGCGTGTTTACCCAGTTGGTTAAAAATACGAATTATTTTTAATCCACACGTTGGTTAAATTTCTGTGTGATGTTTCCCGAAACGGTTCATTTCATTCATAAAGTCTATTGTGACGTCATCGTTACTACGCTTTCAGATAGCGCGACAAACGTTGACAACCGCGTGCTGAACCATTGAATATGCACCTGAAACACAGTAAAAGTCATTGGAGAAACAGTATATCCTTCCGTTTGCTCATGGATTACGATATTTCTCCATTCTCGATAGTTAAATTTCTGATTTTAACATACTCGCTAAAGCTCGCATGTTGAAAATCACAAATTTAACAATCTCGAACTGGAGAAATATCGTAATCCACTTGATCCGGAAGGATATACTATATTTCTCCTCTCTAGAGAGAATGTTGTTCTCGGCAAGTGACTGGATGGAATTCAATTATGACGTCAAATATGTTTGCCGTTTTCCGACTTTACCATTGTGACGTCATGAAAAAAGGCGACCATGCCTGATGACGTCACTTCCAAAGAACACATTTATTTCGGATCATCAGAAAAGGGGGGGTCATGTTTTTGTTAAAAATCTCCTTGAAATCATTAGAGAAATGAAATCCACAACCGTATCTCGTGAGAAACGACATTTCTACACTCTCGATAGTTAGATTTTCAAATATTTTAAACGCTCGGCAAGCCTCGCGTTTAAAATATTTGAAAAATTTAACTTTCTCTAGTGTAGAAATGTCGTTTCTCACTCGATACGATTGTGGATTCTATATTTCTTCTTTAGTAATACTCGCTTCTAATTTTACTCATGAAAAGAACACATCCGGTGAATTTAGAGAACTTCCGGTTGATTGACTCTAGGCATAAATGAGCAGAAAGTCGAAAAGATATTTTTTGTCAAACAAGATCAACATTGACACATTGAATGATTACAAACAATTTGCCATTTTGAAATAATCAGTACTTCAACGAATTTTCGAAAACGAGGCTCTCACTTGCCACGAAAAAGATCTGACAGTTTTGACCATTTGGCGTAATTGTTCCAGTGTGACCTTAGATTAAGCGAAAGGAGACATTAATTTGTTTAGGAATCATTACCGAGTTATCCGAAATGCATCGAATACAAAAGAAGTCGTGACGTCAAACTGAAAAACGTCAAAACTTAGAATTCGACCTTGACCTTATTTATTTTTGGAAATTTTTGTGATTTTGGACAGGTTACCAATAATGTATTGATTTTATCAACAAATAATGAAAAGTCAATTCCGATCGTCATTTATCTAATGTTGAAATCCGCAAAAATGTTTTGACCACTGTTTCGAAAAAAAAAAACATCTCATTAGCACCAACTAAATTTTGTCATAACAAATATGCGTGGAACGAATAAAATTGGTTTTCTGCGGAGTATACAACAATAATTTTAGTTCTTTCACCCCTATTTGAAAATATATTGAGGATCATAGTAGGTGGACATTTCTTTTGTTGATTAGTATATTTGTAATAAAACTTGTTGCAGAAATGCATTTTTAAGTGCAGCAGTACACAAAATCATTCATCCTTTCCACGATTGTCATGTTTTTGCAATAGTTTGGCTAAATTAAAAGGAATTATACTGCAATGTCGCTTGATGTATTATGTTTTAAAAATAATTGTTAGGTTATTGATGAGGTTGGTTATGCATCAGTGTGTTGATGCCATATGAAGAAAAATATATCTCGAAATTATGAGATAATATCTCATAATTATGAAAAAGTATTTCATTATTATGAATAACATCTCATAATTATGAGATGATCATCTAATAATTATGAGATAATTATCTCAGAATTTGGAGATAATATCTCATAATAATGAGATAATTATCTTATAATTATGACTTATTATCTCATAATTATGAAAAGATATATCATAATTATCAGATATTATCTCATAATTTACGATAATTAGCTCCTTATTATGAGATATTGTCTCATAATAACAGGATTTTTTTTTCTCTTTGCATGGCATCAATAAGCTCCCGTACATCAGTATTTCGTGAATACATTAGAAGATTTTCTCAATTGAGGTCTAAATGTATAGAGCAAATTGGTACATTTTTGCCAAATGTTTAGAAAAGTGAGAACCGAACCATTAGTCTAATTATTTAACCATGAAATTTCACACAAATACATTGACTTAGAATAATAATTTCTGAAATTACGAAAGGACTTCGCAAGGTACTCTTTTTAATGCTAAGTTCTGGCAACATGGGCGTTTGTAAAGAATTTATTACAATTTCTTCAATTATTGTTTTCATATTCTTATAATATCGAAGACATCAAAGTTACCTTACAATCTTGAGAACGCCAGAGGTATAAGTACGACAATGTAAAATGCTTTTATCGGTAATTTGAATTCTTTAGTATAATATGGGGAAATTTATTTTTTAAACAAACAGTCCGGTACTCTAGCGGTGTCCTTGTTATTAGTTTGTCAGATGTTGCCATTGTCCATGGATTGTTCGTTCTTTTGATTTATAGTTCGGTTCTCACTTACTATACTTACATCATCAAGCCACAACAAAAAGAAAATGCTCTCTATTCAATTCTGAATTTTAAAGTCGAGAATAAAATATAGTGAATGTTCTTAGACATATCCACAGTGACGGCGATTTGAATCATTTGTCGTCAAAAGTGAAATGTCTACAGAAGCACTTTCTCTGAGGATCATATTGCTTGACTACAAAAGCGTGATGACTTACCTCGTGCTGTCAGAATGCTGACTCTGATGTCATTTTTGTTCACCATTCTACTTTTATACTGTATTAAAATCAATATAATTGGTATCATGTTGTTTCGATGTATTTTTTTTTATTCACGCTAAATTTATTTCTCAAAGGTAAAAATGGCATTATGCATGTCACTGTAATTGTAACAGCGGTAAGTATTGTTATTATTTTTAATTTTAAATCGTATTGTAGAGAAAGAAAAAAATCATCCTTAATCTTAAAAATAATGTTGACGTAAAAATTAAATCAAAATTGCATTACATTAATGTCAAGAAAAAGAATTCGTTGTAAATGCTGCAGTATGTATGTATTTTCATACGTATTTTTTTTAAGTTAAGGAGTATCTTCATCATGCTCTGTTATTAGCAGATCTTGGTGTTTTTGGCATTCTATACCAGCTAATATATCACACAAATGAGACAATTTCTCATCTTCATTTTCAATTTTTTTTATAATAGCTTTAATACATCTGCAAACGAATACCGAAGCAAGAACGAAGAAAGGGGGGAATTCTAAAATCATAAATCAAGCAATTTAACCCGGCAATAGGTGAGTTTTCTAATTTAAATATATAAAACATTTCTTCGACATATTACAACGATGACCGTCGGGTTAGAAATATTTTGAATTGAATGAGGCCAGTAACCTAAAGGATACCCTAAAAATCACTTCCTGTAGGAAGATACAAAATTGGTCAATAATTGTAATTTTGAAAATGAGGGTAAATATCATTTTTTATGAATTACCAAATTATATAAATGCTGTACGTTTTGTCTCATAGACTTCAGCCGTTGACAAATCTGTTCGGAAATTTTGTCATTACCCCTTTCAACATTTACGTTACGGCCATAAACTCATTAGATTCACTCCTTTATGGTTCACTGGGGTAAATGTGATATCGGTAACTGCAGTTACCGATATCCCAAGATGGCGGACGTGTTTCGCCTCAATATTATGACCGTCGATTTTTGTAATCATAACGCATTTTTCTTCAGCTTTTCAAAACTTATTTGGTATATTATTTAATTTTGAATTGAACTGCAAAAAGTTGTATGATAACTTAATCGCTAAATGGAGAAAATAGCTTTTAAAAAAACAGTGGTGATATCGGTAACTGAAGAAACTGATATCCGTAACTGATATCCAAGTCCTTGATAAGGATGTCCGTAACTGTTGATTTATGGCATATATCTGTGTCATGTTTTATTTTTGTTTTTGATGATCAGAAGAACAAATGTCGATTTTATGACCCTCTCTTATGGTCTAGTTGACATAAGGGACCGACCATTTAACCTGAAAGGGGGGCTATGTTTTTTTTTTGAAAAAATATTCTGAAGCTGATTTTATGTGAAAAAAATATTTTGGCTGCAAAAATGATGAAAAAATTATTCTGAAGAGGGCTTTTTGCCCAAAATATAATGCTAATATTCAAAAAAATATTTCGTTTATACTAGTTAAAGAATAAAAAACCATACCCCCTTTCAAGCTAAATGGTCTGTCCCTAACCATTCTCCCGTTTCCAGTACCGTTTTTCTTATGAGCAGAATAAATTTGTGGTATAAAAGATTAATTTAATTTAATTTTCACAGACTGCAAGTTATCTAATAAGGCATA
>MJUU01050551.1:55893-76643 GCA_002080025.1 Modiolus philippinarum | reverse complement strand
TGTTTTTGTCTTTTTTTTTATAATATATCTATGGCCAATAAAGGAAATCGACCAGAACTGGCCCTTTGAACTTTCTTGAGACATCGCAAAGAAAAGGCTGTAGTATATTATCTAAATCTTATGACAATTATATTTGACAAGGCAGACGGATGACGTGGAGACGGTGTATTTACAATACTATGCACAACTTAAGTTTCTTCATTGCTATTACTGTCTGGTATATGAAATACCTTGAAACCTGAGCAATACATGCAAACAAAATTCATACCAGTTACGGATATCTTCATTTCCAGTTACGGACATCAGCGAAAATTTATTTTCTTCAGTTACCGACATCACCGCGGTTTTTTGTACGGCAATTTTCTCTACTCAGCGATTTAATAATTTACGAAACCTTTAAGCTTTCCGTTCTAAATTTGGAAATGCATCAAATAAGACATAAAACACGACGGAATTTTAAGTTATTATTACAAAATCGACTGTCCTAATATTAAGCCGAAACGCGTCCGCCATCTTGGGATATCGGTAACTGCAGTTACCGACATCACGTTAACCCCAGTGATGGTTACAAAACCTATTCTGTTGACTTGAATATACAGATTTTCAAATGTGTTTGATAAGAAACGATGAAAACAACATTCACATGAGACAAAGTCTCCACAAAAACATATTAAAACCAGTCAATCGAACAAAGCTTTTTTGTTGTTCTTCATCTAGAAGTCACCACGAGGGACTTCAACAATGAGCTTTGCCTCATAGTAAGTTCAAGATCTTGGCACCAGTTTGAGTGGAATTCGAGCAACGCTACACTATGTTATTTTTTACCCATTGATGAAGGATCGTCAACATACATTAAGGTAACTAGCAGAGTGTTCTCCCACCTGCAGTCATCCGTTGCCCAAAAGAAAGAAAAAATCATGGAAGACAATCATAACATGCAAACATACAAACTATTACAGGACACTCATCGAGTGATCTGAAAGACAACATGACATTATAAAGTAGTGAGATATATGCACCACTGTATAGACAAAATGACCAGAATAACTTAAATGACCAACAGAAGAAATTGTTCCTCATGGGACACACTGTTTATACATTTTTGTTCCAAACCAGAATGATTAGCAATCTTGTGTACTTCAAATATTTGCATGAAATTTCAAATGTCTTTTAGATATATTGTTTGAATGTGGCGTAGTTTAAAGAATGGAAGATGTGTGTCTTTTAAGTATATTTATGCAATGTGGCATAATGTTAGGATGCTGCATTATAGATGCTTGACTAATACACTTCATTAAACAGTTTTGTATATGTACATTTAGAACATCCGTTTTGCAATATGAGACGAAACATCTCCAATGTGTTGCAAAAACGATCATAAAACCCACAAAGAAAGTGTCAGTTTCGTGCATAATTACTTTTTATCCTTAACTTTTGTTCTATTCTTGTTTTGTTTTTCGTTACTTTACTTATTTTGAATGCAAGGGATAATTATCCTCTGGTATAAATCTGTTCTACCTGGGATCTTAGATTTTAGCATTTAGATTAGTTTGGTATTATCATTCCTTTCAACACCATTTTAGTTTGTTTGTTCTTTTTTTCCCTCTTTTTAATTTATATTTTGGTCAAAATAATAATGATGCGATACGATTTATTCAAGTGTTATGCAAAAAAGAGTGACGGCTTTCTTTCTGAATAATCCTCTTATCTAATACAAAAGGGGCACACATGAGTTCCTCATCTTCACTCTACTAGGAGCCTTATTTAAAGAAAGTTGCGTTGTTGTGTATAATGTCTGTACCAGGTCAGGACCATTGCAGTCGACAATTTGTCCGGTGGTTTCTACCTGACTTGTCTTTTTGTCTCATGGATTTCAGCTCTTGACAATTCTGTTCGGTAATTTTGTTATTATCCCCAATAGTTATTAATTGCTTTGAAACAACAGATTTATGTATACATTTGAAGCAACTATATTAATAATTTATAACATTTTTTTCTACATTTTAAATTATGTTTTATTCAACTCATATTCAAAATTTTAATTACATTGCTATTTTCGGAATGTGCATTGGTCGCCACGCGGTGAGCAGATCCTCTTCCAGATCATTTGATGATATCCCTTGTACTTTGTGTTGGCTAAAACTGCCAATGCTTAAGTTATGTTTTGTTTGTTTTAGCTGTATCATGTTGTCTCTATTAGTGTTATATTTAAATTGCAATATCTTTGCTTTTTGTTTCGAAATGTTTGCCTTTTTTTCTGCCTTTTGGCTTTTTCGTGTTGATATTCGTTTTCCGACGTATTCCTTAACAATTCAAATAAGCATTTTTTTTCTCTCTGACATGCACTATTTTACACATTTATACCTGAACATAATTGCCCGGCAAAACTGCTACAATAAGAAATCCACAACATATAAACAACAACAGGGCACTCATCGAGTCAGTTGCAAGGACACTTTGCGTAATGAAAAAGTGAGATGTAGACACTATAAGCAGGTGTTCAGGCTGACATTTTGGAATAACAAAAAAAAAGTCAAAATCTGAAAAAGTGAAAGTGCACCCATATGAGAAATTCTCTCAAGAACAAGTACACCATAACTGAAATATACAGAGAGCATACAAATAATTTTGTGGACTGTACACTTCAGGAGAGACGAAAACTTCAATCTTACATAAACAATGAACACCAAGACATGGAGCAACGCTTTTATTATTGTTCTTCATCTTGAAGTCATCGTGAGTCCTTCATTTGTTTCTTTTCCAAAAATTTCTTTTTGTTGGTTTAAAAATTTTATGATATGTTAAAGAATGTAAAATAATATTTCCTTATCAATTTCCTACATTTGTTGGTCATTTAAAATAAAATTGATATTTCCTTATCAATTTTATTTTAAATGACCAACAAATGCAGTACTCTGTTCTACATTTTTATATTGCAAGTTATTCAAAATGTCTTTTAAATTTATTGTTGCAATGTGGTGAGGTGAAAAGAATGCAAGATGTATGTCATTTAAGTAAATTTCTGCAATGTGGCTCGGAGTTAAGATGTTGCCATGCTTGACTAATTTACTTTATTAAAATCTTTAGTATGTATACATTTTGATAAAATATACATTAAGAATATCCTGTTTGAATATTGGACGAGACATTAATTCTTAAATATGTTGTAATAAACGAATACAAACCCACTCAGAAAGTGTCAGCTTCATGTATAATTATAGTATAACTAATGGACCGTCGTGAATATCTATAAAAATGTCACGAGTGCCGAACAACGCAGAAGGATTTAACGAGTTGCAGAACTTGTTCTGCAACGAGTTAAATCCACTGCGTTGCTCGACACGAGTGACATTTTTATTGATATTCATGACGGCCGATTAGTTATGCTTTTTATTATATAGATTTTCTACTCAAAAACCGAGATTTTAGATGCGGATTATTTTTTTCATGTCAATACGCCAATTGTTTACTTGACGACGACATTGAAGAGACATTGTGACGTCGCTTCATTAAGACGTCATCCAGTGACTAGAAATCCTTTATTTTCACCGGTGACAATATGACATTTATTTAACTGGGAAAACTCGATAAATCACCGCTATCTATATAATAGTTTACTATTTTAACACTTTTATCTGTTCTTATTTTGTTTGTTCGTTACTTTATTTTACTTATTTTGATTGATTGATTGATTGAATATTGTTTAACGTCTACTCAGCAATATTTCAGCTATATCAAGACGAGAACAAGTTTGTAAATTAATAAATCTTTGGGGTATGGAAAGGGCCATGGGACGGGAAATTCTGACTGCCACTGGAAAAGTAGGGTGCAATCGTCAAGGGTGGAGAATTTAGCCTTGTAGCCGATCACCTACGGACCACCCAAAAAAGAGCTCGCTACAAGGGTTCTTTAACGTGCAGGAAGCGTGGCATTTCTTCCAACACGTGGACCTGAGTTTACATCCCATCCGAAAGATGGGTTGTGTATTTATTAATCCCGCACAACCACGGAATGGGTCCTATTTCTATATTCCGGGACCCTCGGGGTCAGCCCCCGTTTAGGAGGGGTCACACCCCGCAAGCCGGAGATACTAGGTCCTATTTCTATATCCCGGGGTTCCCTCGGGGTCCTCTGTTAGGAAGACTCATACTCCAAGCTCAGAGGATGCTGCGGGCCTATTCATTAGCCGGGACCGCGCACGGCGGTACTTATTTTGAAAGCAAATTCGAAGAAGATTAGAAACGGGTATGAAGAGGGATTGAATTAATCGAGTTTTTTTTTTGTCACTCAAAAAATTTATGGTTGTCATCACGATTCGACTGATCATTACAATGTACAAATAAAGGGATATGGAGTAAATGATCATGGGGCAAAATCCCTATAAATACATTCATGGAAATATGAAGCGAATGGAACAACGCTTTCGTTGTTGTATTTTATCTTGAAGTCACCATGAGGCCTTCAACAAAGAGCAAATACTCGTCCTCATAGTAAGTTTTATATCACAAATGCAGAGGACATATTTCAATAGATCCCAATTTACTTCTGGACTGACACATCAAATTTGATATTACACCGGACTTTTCACTAACAATGTGACGGGCGTAAAATGCGAAGCAGGTCACGCTTACCCCTTCTCAGCACCTGTGGCGTTTATTTTCTGTTCTGTTTGTTTCGTCATCGTCGTTTACGTACTGTGTATGTGATCTTTATATTGCCATGTACTCTGGATTTATGATTTTGCTTTCTTGCTTCGGTATTCACTTAGAAATTTATGAGTTATGCACTATCTCAAGTCGCACTTTTTATTTATACCTTTTTCACTTTTTTGAAAGGAATGAATATCTTTGGTCTCAACATTTGGCTAGTTTTGGCATTCTCATTCCTATCAAAAGTACCCTTTTGATTATGTTTCTTCTTTTTCCGTGTTTGCCTTATGTCGACATCACGATCTTGTGGATCGCTGTGGGATATCTGTTTTCCCAGATGACAACAGAGCTTTTCCTCTACAACGTAAGTTTTTCCTCTACCGAATTTGACTTTACTACCGGAGTTGACATGTTCAACATGGCGAGTGTCTTAGAAGAAGCAGGAGATGCTTACTCTACCGGTACACCTGATCTCGCCCATGGTTTTTATTGGGTCCGTGTTGTTCATCTGTATATGTGTCTTCATTTTTCTTTTTTGTCCTGTACTCAAGTGGTGTCTTTTTTTCTTAGGTTTCCGATGTTGCCATTGTTCATGGATTGCTCGTTCTTTTGACTGACGGCTCACTTGATTTTGATGTATGCGTGTCATGAGACTCATATGCTGTCACTGCAACATGTCTTGCTTTTTAAGTATAACTATTGTAACTATTATGTTTTATGTGTGGTATTTTACAACAAGCTATGAGATCAGAATAGGTATGATGAAGATGAAGAACGACAATGAAAGCGTTGTTCCATTTGCTTAATCTTACCATACATTTATTGGGATTTTGTTTCATGTACATTTGCTCCATATCCCTTTAGTCGTTCATGAATGAGTTTTACGAATTCACGTGGTCTGGTGCAGTAAAAATATAATAAGCAGGGTGGATTGCGTCAAACAACGCTTCAATCTATAATTCATTAGGCCTTTCCCGATCAAAAAATTGTTTAATTAAGGAATAAATCCATATTTTTTCAAAACCAATTTAAAAGGAAAAGTATGCTGAACTGAACAGGCGTGGAGTATGCTTGATTTTCTTATTGATGATATATTTGTCACATTTTGAGGTATTATTTATCGACAGCAAGTTGATATACCATTGCAAAAATTGTACTCTTCTACTAGCAGACTTGTTCTTGTACTCCTACAGACTGAATTTCTTCGAGGACTCGTTAAACCTCATAAAATAAAGATGCCAGATCATTCAATCTTACTTTTGGATACATTGACATTTTCTTTCCATTGACAACGCATTTTTTTGTGCTTACCCGAAAACCGATTTAAATGGAAACCTGTTATATCTTATTTTCAGAAAATTTTGTTTGAAACTATGGGGTATCTCCGTCATGCATAGCTCTGTGCTTAGCTGATGTTTGCTCATTAACTCAAATTCTATTGGTAATTTGTTCTCTCTCGGCTTTTACACATGTTTTGGTTTATGGATTTCAAAATGTTTTGATTTGATCTGCACTGAAGAGACATTAGTTGTTGAGCTGGCCATATGCAGAAACTAATTTCACAGCAACTGCGTTATTATTTTTTTTAATTTTTTACCACTTGACCGGTACCTCTGCTGGTGGAGTGTTAGTCCCCGAGTACATCAGCAACCAAGTAGCCAGTACATCGGTGGTGGCCCAAAAACCGAATTTAATGTGGGACTTACAATAACTTAATTTCTGAAAATTTTGTTTAAAAACTATCTCCGTCTTGCATAGTTATGTCCTTAGCTGATTTTGGATCATCTATCTAGATATTATAGGTAATTTTTGCTCTCTCAGCTTTTACACTTATTTCTATTAATGGATTTCCAAATGTTTTGATTTGATATGCACTGAAGAGACATTAGTTGTCGAAATGGTCATATGCAGAAACTAAATTCACAACAACTTCGGAATTTTTTTAATTTTTTTATTTATAACCACTAGATTAACGTCTTTGCTGGCATACTGTTAGTACCCGAGGACATCACCAAGACAGTAGACAATACTTCGGAGCTGGCCCGAAAACTGATTTTGATAAAAACTTGCAATATCAATATTTCAGATAAATTTGTTTAAAAATAAGGAGTATCTCTCTCTTGCATAGCTCTGTTCTTAGTTGATCTTGCCCTATTGGTAATATGTCCTCCATGAGCTTTTCCAAATGTTTTAATTTGATCTGCACTTAAGAGACATTAGTTGTCGGAGTGGTCGTATGCAGAAACTAAATTCACAGCAGCTTCGGCTTTTTTTGCTATTTGCTAAATGGATTTCATCAATATGTCGTTTAAAAAAGTGATAAAGGAAACAAGAGAAACTGCTAGATCTACATCTCTTTGAACTTGAAGAAAATGGTCATGTCAGCACTAAAATTTACGATAAAAAAGACAATTATTAATTTCCTCGGTAATATTCCAACTTCTCATATTTACGGAGTGTATGTTTCATAGTTGTATCGTACACTAAAACAATTACCAGCTATGCAGACTTTCTCATAGTGCATAGTTTTCTCTCTGGCCGCTTTATTAATCAAGGCTTCAAAAAACGTCCGTCTCGCAAGATTTTGAAAGAAATTCGGTAATGAAAACCGAACACTTGTAGAATAAATTAATTGAAGTTTCGGTCCGAACTGTGATTCAACATTTATTCAACATTTTTTTTTGCTCAGTACTTGAATGAACATTTCTTTTCGCTACGACCTTTCAATAGCAAGCTTCCGAACACTGCCGCAATGGAAGGGAAGGATTGACGTGCCATAAACCGGTTTAACTAACAATTTCTTTTGAAATGCCTGTACCAATTCAAGAACAAGTGTCGTCTAGAAGTGAATGTGGACACAGTTAAGAGCTTAATACAGTAACTAGATGGACACAATAAGGAACTTGACATCGAAATTAGCTGGACAGAAGTACGGGAAACTGGCCTTTTTGATCCCTGAAAGCTCGGAAACTGTAAGAGTTACAATACTACTGACAGCTTACATCATTTGTACATTGAGAGGAATTCAAAGGAAAAAAAATCCCGTCGAAATCAGGTAAGAGATCATAATTTTACATTTTTTCAATAACTGCAATTTTAGCCCCTTTCACCTCTTAGAGTTTGGACACGGTAATATATACACCAAATCCAGTGACATACTACCATAAGCTTTCAACAAGAAGAATCTAAAGAAAAAACCCATCGAAATCTGATTAAAAAGAAAGATTTTACATATTTTGAAAAATTTCAATTTCGGCCTCTTTGATCCCTAATAACTTGGAACCGTAACCTACAAAAAATCTGTTGGCACACTCCTGAAAGCTTACAACAAGAAGAATCTTAAGAAAAAATTACATCGAAATTCGACGAAAAATTAAAAAAAAATTAGCTACTCTGCACTTTTGCAATTTTGGCCCCTTATAGCTTTGAAAAGAAACAAGTTATCAAAAATCTAGTAGTTAATGGCTTAAAAGGCATCCATTTAAAAAACTGCATCAAAATCGGACAAGAAATAAAAAAAAAATTCGTCCCTTTTGGGTCCCATTTATCTCATGAACGGTACATGCAACGTAAAATCCGTTGGCGTACAGCTGATTAAAAAAATCCTCAGGAGCGCACTCCATTAAAATCCGATAAATTATAAAAACTCTGCAGCTAAATATTTGGAAACCCCAAATTTTGCCCTTTTTGGCCCCTTCTTAAAAAATATCCAAACAAATCCCAGCTTTTTGTGCAAAGGAACATTGTTTTAAAATTTCATAAGGATTGATCAACTTGAACTTGTCATTTACCAAAAACAAAAGTGTCTACAGACAACGACGACAATACCATACCTTTAAACGACCTCAAATTTTTGCGGTCGTATTAAAAATTGTTTAACTATAGTTGTCAATTCAAAGTCTGGCATATCAGCGTTCACTTATAATATGGAAGTATTTAGTGTGACTTTCTGATTTATTGTTGACGTTTGTATACCTATTAGAAAAAAGGTAAAACAGGAATTTAATAAGACAGCCGAATTTCAAATTACAAACCAAATGGCCAAATTAATCAAATATTGGTTTTTCATATATATAAGCAATATTTCTTCTACAGATATACTACAGGGGTAGACCTGGACTGACCTTTATTTTCCACTCTATTATTTTATTTGATATATACTACATTACAGATTCAAGCATACCTTAGTAGTCTAGCTGTATTGGGTTTTATTCGTATGCTTATTATACTATAGGGAAACGGGACAGATAAAGCGGATGTTTGGGTACCCATAAACCTTACCTTACCGCTAGCTTTTGCTAGGGTCGGTACAAATTCTGAAATTTTAATAGTATAAACAAGTGTTAAAGTAAGTATGAAGTATACTCATGAATTCGAACAGTTTGAACTGAATTATATAGGTAGGGACCAACCATTTAACCTGCAAGGGGGAGGGGGTTATGTTTTTTTTCTGGACAGAAGCAATTTATTTATTTTTTCACGTGTATCAACAAAATATTTTCTTTTCAAAATTAACATTATTTTTTGGGGCAGAAAGCCTCCGTCAGAAAATATTTTTTTCATCATTATGGCGGCCAAAATATTTTTTTCACATAAAATCGGGTCCAGATTTTTTTTTTAGAAAAAAACCCATAGCCCCCCCCCCTTTTCAAGTTAAATGGTCGGTCCCTTATGATATAAATTTTATTTAGATAGTTTCGGTAGTTAACTCTGCAGAAAAAACTGAATTTGTTTAATTTTCACAAAAATGGGAATAAAAAAATGTTTATTGCGTTCCAAAATCTACCTTGTCAATTTTTACTTAAATTAAAGAAAGGTGCTTAAAAATTAATGAAATTACCTAATTCTTCGTTATAAGTTAGCTCTCTTTCAAAATTATTTTTGAAAATATTACTAGCCTTTTAAACATTTTTTACTTTTTAATATATTTCCTGAAATTCTCAAAGACCAGTTATTTCTTGGAATTCTACCTAGGAACCTAATCTAAATATAGGCCTAATTATAATAACAATTTAATGACCAGGCATGTCATTCGGTTCCGTCGAACCTTTACGAACTTCATGCCATTCAAATAACCATACGACTATGTACAGACCCTTTTTAGCTCACTTGGCTAATGCCAGAGTGAGCTTTTGATATCACTTTGCGTCCGTCGTCCGTCCGTCCGGCGTAAGCTTTTCATTCAAAGATCTTCTTCTCTGAAACTACTGGGTCAATTGGAACCAAACTTGGCCACAATAGTCTTTGGGTGGTCCTTTACAAAAAAGCTGTTTTTCAGGTCCGCGCAATATCCAAGATGGCCGCCAGCGGGGAACATAGTTTTAACATTAGACCTATGGGAAAACACATTCAAAGATCTTCTCCTCTGAAACTATTAAGCCAATTGGCACCAAACTTGGCCACAATAGTCCTTTGGTGGTCCCTTACAAAAAAGCTGTTTTTCAGGTCCGCGAGATATCCAAGATGGCCACCAGCGGGGAACAAAGTTTTAACATTGGACCCTATGGGAAAACACATTTAAAGATCTTCTTCTCTGAAACTATTAAGCAAATTGGTACCAAAATAGGCCACAATAGTCCTTTGGTGGTCCCTTACAAAAGAGCTGTTTTCCAGGTCCGCGCTATATTCAAGATGGCCGCCAGCGGGAAACACAGTTTTAACATTGGACTCTATGGGAAAACACATTCAAAGATCTTCTCCTCCGAAACTATTAAGCCAATTGGCACCAAACTTGGCCACAATGGTACTTTGGTGGTCCCTTACAAAAAAGCTGTTTTCAGGTCAGCGCGATATCCAAGATGGCTGACAGCGGGGAATATAGTTTTAACATTGGACCATATGGGAAACCACATTCAAAGATCTTCTTCTCTGAAACTATTGAGCCAATTGGCACCAAACTTGGCCACAATAGTCCTTTGGTGGTTCCTTACAAAAACGCTCTTTTTCAGGGCCGCGCGATATTCAAGATGGCCCCCAGCGGGAACCATAGTTTTAACTTTGGACTCGGGAAAACACATTCAAAGATCTTCTTCTCTGAAACTATTAAGCCAATTGGCACCAAACTTGGTCACAATAGTCCTTTTGTGGTCCCTTACAAAAAAGCTATTTTTCAGGTCCGCGCTACACTTTACATGGACGTCAGCAGGGAAGATAGTTTTAACATTGGATCCTATGGGAAAAATCATTCAAAGATCTTCTTCTCTGAAACTACTGAGCCAATGGAATCAAACTTGGTCAAAATAGTTTTTATGTTGACCCCTGAAAAGAAAAATGTTTTTTTTTTTCTCAGGTTCCCACTTTATCCAAGATGGTTGCCAGTAGGGAACATATTTTAACATTGGACCCATGGGGAACACTAACAGACGTCTTTTCCCCTTAAACTAATTGGGCGTATTGGAACTATAGTTTTATTATAAACATGTATATGTGCTTTAACATAAAATGCCTATGTTAATCAAGGACCAGGTGAGCGATACAGGCTCTTGAGAGCCTGTTGTTACGATTTTCAAGTAGAACATGCTCCGTCATTTCTGTGATGACTGCATTAAGTAGGCTGTAGCCTTTTAGATCGTATACAATGTTGGTATTGAGTAAATTTCCTATCCTTGTTATACCTAGCAAAAAGTGATATAAATCCGAGAAATTCAGATTCCTTTGTTCTGGTTAAATCAAAAGCAATTTTAAGTTCTCTTGTTGTGCAGTTCGGACTAGATACTATAAAATTAGCTGTCCACGACTAATAATAAAAATTCATCATTTTCAATGTTGCCTCTGCATTCAGTTCCTATAACACCTGTGGAGCAAAATATTTAAGAATTCGCTTTCGTCCTTTATGTTGTTTCTTTGAGGGTGATCCTTATTCTAGTTATTGCTATATATTTTAGGTTTATGATTTTTTGTTTTTTTTTTCTTCAGTATTCATTTGGAAATTTATTTATTAGGTGTTCCAAAAGAATTCTAAGAGACATACGTTGTCGAAATGTTCACCTGCAGAAACTAAACTTCTGTGTTTCGTTATATAAAGAATAAAAATAGTCAAAAACCAACGACAGTAGAATACCAAAGGAAACAATAGACACACATGTTACATAAAATCAAAGTCAACAGAAATGCCATTACGCAAAACGAAAAAACACACACACACAACTAGAATAATGAGTGTTAGAAACGACAGTGAATAGAAAATAAATATATGGTGTTTAATTGTATTGCCATAACCATTTAATGTAAATGTGTTTGAGCGATAAAGAATCGTATTATGTGCCAAATATTTTGATTTGATCTGCACTGATGAGACATAAGTTGTCGATATGCGCATATGCAGAAAATAAATTAACAGTAACTTCGGTATTTTGTTATTTATTACCACTGGGCGGATGCCTCTGCTCGTGAACTGTTGTTCCCCGAGGGTATTCACCAACCCAGTAATCAGTACTTCGGTGCTGACCCGAAAACTGATTTTATTGAAATTTGTAATATCTAATTTTACAAAATTTCGTTTAAAACTAAGGAGTATCTCCCTCATGCATAGCTCTGTCATTAGCTGAAGGTATGTTGGGCAGAATCTCACAAAAAAAAAGATAAGTGGCCTTACAGACCCGGAAATTTTTTTAGGAAACAAAATTGTCGAAGATGTTTGTTCTAATTGTAACAAATTTTTAAACCATTGCTTTAAAGTAGAATTCCAAAAATAAGCGGTCTTTGACTATTGCAGGATATTTATCAACTGTTTCAAAAATGTTTTTGAAATCTTATCACGGAAATGTCTTAATCAAAACAAATTCTAAAAGTATGATTAATCAGTAGAATTTCAAAAAATAAGTAGTCTTGGACACTTTCAGGAAATTAACGAAAATTGGAATCAAGTATTCTTGAAATCCAATAGGTAAAAAATATTGTCCTAATTGAAATAAATCCTAAAGATATGATTGCTGGGTAGATTTCCAAAAAAAAAATATTGATATTTGTGACTTTCAGGAAATTAGCCAAATTTGAAACCAAGTTGGTGAGAATGATTGACCTTATCAATATAAATGCAAATAGTATGGTTACTAGGTAGAATTCCAAGAAAATAAGTGGTCTTTGAGACTTTCATGAAATTTACCAAAATTGGAATCAAGTATTTTTAAATTTTAAATCCAATTCGTGAAATAACGGGAGTAGAATACCGAAGGAACAAGGGAAGCGATGAACACAAAAAACGAAGTCCAAAGACATGGCAAAAACGGCAACAGAGAAAAACAAAGACAAAACAAGGACGTGAGACAGCTACAATGCACGGAAATAAATTGATAACATTAAGAACTGAGGCACTCATAGTGTGAACTCCCATGAAAACCAGGAGTGACATCAGGTGCTCCGGAAGGGTAAGCATGTCCTGTTCCGCTAGCGGCACCCGTCACACTATCAGTCAATTCAGGGTTGAGTCAAATCCGGTTATGTCAAATCCGTGAAAATGATTGTCCAAATCGAAACTAATCCTAAAAATATGGTTGCTAGGTAGCAAATAAATACTTTCAGGAAATTTACCAAAATTGGAATCACATTATAGAATTCTAAGTATTCAGAATTTTGCTTTTTCCAATACTAGCTAAAATATTAGACTACTTAAAAGAATATGCTATGTTGCTCAACATTTTTATTCTCTTCTTGTAACCCTGGTGCTTTAAGCTGGATAACCCTGAGCATCGTCCAAGTTGGCACTCCATGGCGGGTGGGGAGCAAGGGAGTGACCTTGATATAATTTTTGTCAAGAATACCGCTTAAGTGCACGCTAGGGGCCTTCTTGATCTCGCTTGAGGGGGTGAATATTGTTCACCTCTAGTTGAAGACCCTCAGGCGACATCAAGATGAAGACAGGAATAAAAGCCCTGTCCTTGATAAACTGGAGTTTTCTATGTATCGTGTGCGTTTTTGTCACATGTACATTCACTCCATATCCTTTCATTTTTCCTAAAATGTCCAAAAATATCAATCTTTGACATTTTCAGAAAATTTACCAAAATTTCAACTGGAATCAAAATACTGCAAGATTTTTGCGCATCTACACTCTATACGCATCAATGCTACAACAATATTAAATCTATTAAGGCGTTAGCATCGTATGCCAAATGTTTCACAATCCTTATTTTGTGGCCTTTGTCAACTCAACATCGCGGTGCCTGTCGTTTGCATCAAGATAAATATCAAAAATCCAAACGCTTATTGCGAATCTATAAGCCAACAAAAACTTTGAACTCAATACAAACAAAATTAATAAAACTAAATCCAAACTAACTTGATGAATCGTACCACTGATGAAAATCCACTCAGGGCTCCATGCCCCAAATACGTCAGAAACACCGGGCTTGAATGTTTGAGGATATGGGTGAGAATGGATGCTTTGCTCAAAACAAATTGCACGCCACTTTCATAAAGATAGGAAAAAAACATAAATCAAAACAGACGTTACTGAAGAAAAAAAAGGATTGACAAAGAAAAACAATTTAGTAACAAAATAACTGACGCTAAGAAATTTGTCAAAAACTTCTCGGGCAAAAACCTGACTGATTACGAATACTTAGTATTAGCAAAATGAATAAAATATATTATAACTCCTTCCAACAAATATGCAAAATTTAAAGTTTTAAAGGATTTTGACGAATTCAGCAAGAAACTCCGATGCATATATTTATTTGCCGATGTTTCCAAATATGAAGCACATCCATTTTACATAAAAAGAGGATATAAACCAGAATATTCAAGCAACGCAATTGAAAACAATATTTTTGCAACGAAATTAGAACTTTCAAAATAACTTGTAATAAAATAATAAAAATCATGAACTAGAGTCATTGAAATCGCTAAAAAAATAACGACGAAATAGTTATCTAAAAAGCCGATAAAAATTCAACTTTATGTGCACTAGATAAACAAAATTACATAAAAGAAGGTTTAAGACAATTAAACGATCACATACACTATGAGGAAATAACGGAACCAAACATTGCCGAAAACGTTTCTAAAATGATAGATAACGTGAACACTCAAAAGAAAATAGATGATATTACTAAGAAGTACATAAAAGCTGAAATTGTTACGGCCTGGGGAACGGCTTCTTGAGGCCTGATGTTAAGGATTTAAGCCGACAAACAAAACCACATCAGATTCCATTAAAACATTTATCCAGACAAAGATGACGTCACAAACAGTTAAAGGGACATAACTCTCACTCTCCATTCTAACTACAAAAACTACACGACCATACAATACATACATATAACAAAATACATAACAAAACTATTGGAAGATTTTTCCTTTTACCAAAAATACATAAAGTAAACAAAGAAATATTAAATGAAATGGAAGCGAACGAAGAACTAAGAAATTACTATATAATACCAGGCAAATCAATAGTCTCCCTTTGTTGTACGCCCTTACACAACCTTGGACATTTCATAGACTATATCCTATTTCCATTAGTACAATTTTAAATCAGAAAACATATCTAAAAATACAAAAGAATTTATTAAAAAGATTGAGAACACAACTACAGACCAAAACATTCGACGCCGTATGAATGTATAGTCAATTAAAGAAATTCTGACAGCCGTTTTAAATGCGCTGAACAATTTAAACCCTTAACTATAAAAAATACCGATTCCACCAAAACAAAGTATTTTAAAACTATAAAAATAATTTTGGAAAATAACGAATTCACTTTTAACAACAAAATGTACAAACAAAAACTTGGCATACCAATGGGTGGATCGGCAAGTGCGGAACTGGCTGACATTTGAATGTATACAATATTGGAAAATATCTTAAGCAAATATGGACAGAGAAACAAGATTCGAATGTGCTACAGATACCGAGAAGACGGGTTCCTATTATACGAGGGACAAGAAAATGAAATACACACTTTATTCAACATTGCAAATAGATCTCATGAACACTTAAAATTCAAATACGAATATTCAAACAGAGAAATAATTTTCCTAGACACCTTGAGCGATTTGCAAATACGGGTATCTTAGACATAAAAACGCACATTAAAACGACGGAAACTTTTCAATACTTAGAAAGGACAAGCGCTCATCCAAAAAACGTATTTAAAGCATTTATGAAAGGCGAAAACATAAGACACATTAGAAATGCAAATGATAAAGAGACCAAAAGATGAATTAATTTCACTTATTTACTCCTTCAAAAACAATTGATAAAGAGAAAATATACCAACAACGAAATACAAGAAATAATTGACAATACCATTAATACTGAAAAGTCACATTTACTATACCATTCAAAAGACTAGAACACGAGGGGACTTTATAAACATAAGTGGATGATATAAATCAGATAAGGGTTTTTATGAAATAAAACAATACGCTAGGCTATGGAATAGCCTTGGATAGAAAATTGCGTGTTTGATTGACAAGGGTGTGGTGGCTTATGATGTATTTGTATACTCAAATCAATACTTGAAGTAAGCCTTTCTCGGTACTTCTTTGTAATTTCTTCTATTGGTCTGCACATGTGATAAAACAGTCACTGATTCCATCAAACCTCTGATTTTTTGCCAACAGCAACTCAAAGTAGTTTCGTGCGTTTGTTTGTTTGTTTGTTTTTTTTTGTTTTATTTTTTGTTTTTTGTTTTGTTTTTGCATTCTCCTAGGGTGCTGCTTTTATCCCTCAACAGACACAAACTTTATTAACTAAAATGTATACATGTATCGAAGCAGTGCATTTGTGTAAATGCTTTCTAGCAATTCTGAGCATTTAATACTTCAACTATGGTTTCAGGTTTCACAGACAATCCTTCCAACCAATGTAACTGAGAGGTTTTTCTAGTGCAGCATGCTATGACCACAACATGTTGACAACAAATAAATATGCATCTAGTTAGTACTTTCTTAATTTAATGTGATTGATACATGTTTGTTTGATTGTAGTGTGTTTGACGCCGTAGACACCGTAATATATTTGACACAATAATACATTTGAGTTACTTTTTAGCCTTTTGTTAACTATTTATCTGAAAAACGATAAGCGATGAAAGATATTCTGAAAGCTTTAATTGAAAGGAACCCAATGAAAAAAGATCCCATCAAAATTGGATGAAAAATGAAAAAAAAAGATGTACCCTTGAAAAAAAACGTTTATAAACCCTTCAGTCCCTTTTATTGTGAAAAAGGTAAGGTATACTACTGAGATATCCTCCGAGAAGAGTTTAATAAAAAAAATCCCGTCATAATCGGATGAAAAAAGTTTTAAATACCTTCAAAAATGAAGTTTTTGGCTCCATTGACCCGTTAACCCCTTTCATCTCGAGTATTAAAGATATATATAACATTTACTACATGTTTAACACAAGGAATCTTGCGCTCTGTGCTGTTCGTGCCAAAATATGACAAAAAATTGACGAAAATTGTCTATGTTTCCTGTACTGAAATACGTACGGATTTTGGTCATTTTGGTAAATTTTTGCGAAAATGCTTATATTTGTCAAATTTTGGAGTTCATTTTTATCTACAAACAAAAAAGACTTGGGCAATACCTGTCGAAGTTTATTATATACTGATACTGAATTGTATTTTGAGACATGATTTTAAGAAATACAAGGGTCTTAATTTTAGGGGCCACATATTCCCCTTACCGTACATACTCCTTTATACATTACTGTTCTTATTCTTTTTATCATATCTATGTTTATAAATCTGGCTAAGCGATATTGCAATACCAATCCAATCATCCTCTACAAACCTGTTCCCAGTACTACCTATAGTAAATGTTTATAATACTTTTCAACTTCCACATGGAAACAGAAAAATTAAACCCCGCCCCGTTTTATCAGGACGAAACTGGACGCCATTTTGATTTTCGAGAATCTGAAATTCCTATTGGTCAATAGTCTTCTTCGCATGCGTTCTCCTCACTGCGCAATCGTACTCCTCACTTCCCCCAAGAACTATCTATATAGCTAGGCTATTCCATAGCCTAGCTAATAACGGTGAAGAAAAACAACAGTTATGATTACTACATAAAACTGATCAATAAAACAATTGTAACGAAAAATTCTTAAACATTGGTGTCTAATATTGGCTGACGAAGAATGCAGACAACTGTTTACAAACGAAACAAGAAAATTATTGACGCAAGCGTCAAATTATAGGAATATTGAAATTTCAAAAGTGTTGCATTTTTCATTGGAGTTTGCAATATTTAGATTGTGAAGCAATTGTGTACAAAATGGATATGTATGTTCTTAAGTGAGAGCAGATCACAAAACATAAAAGCTGACAGGTGTCAATGCCTGTGAATGATTTAAAACCAAGTCCTATGTCTTGTTGCCTGTGACATTTGTTGCATATTAGGGTACCTTAAATTCGTTCTCTAAAACGTTTATATGATTATGAATAAATCCGCGGGAAATGTGTGGAACGAATTAAAGACCCGTCAGGCGATAAAAAATCACTTTGGCTTTGATAATCGACGTGTATTTATTGTACATGTGTTTACACCTTGTATATTTTGAAACGATAATAAAGATGCAATTAAACTTAATTATAAATTGCAACATGATGATTTCATTATTTCAAGCATGCCTTTTCAACTCCTTCAAGGCATCCAATTAAAAATCGATTCTAAATCTGCTCCAAAACATTCATGTATCTATGACAACCATTTTTTTAACTGAAAATTTCAGGTATATGATGATGAAAGACATTAAAATTGATTTTTAAAAAAATTGACAGTTTGAAACATCAAAATCTTTTTTTTTACATGTACCATCAACTATATTTATTCCGCGGTAAATCATGTCATTCGTACAAATCCTGTATCAAATAACGGACCGCCTCGTGGTGGCCCGTAATAAAAACTTGCAAGAAATAGTTCCAAAAGCAAAAATATAGCTCTCTCTTTTTTATTATTAAAATATTATTATAAAACTGCAACTATTAAACCAAATACTAACTAAACCGGTGTATGGCCTAACAAAAACTTTGAACTCAATACAAACAAAATTAATAAAACTAAATCCAAACTAACTTAATGAGTCGTACCACTGATGAAAACGCACTCAGGGCTCCGTGCCCCAAATACGTCAGAAACACCGGGCTTGAATGTTTGAGGACATGGGTGAGAATGGATCCTTTGCTCAAAACAAAATATGCAACAATTCAGCAACAAAATAAAAACCCTAAATTCAAAATTGTAGGAGCAGTTCGCGTCGCATGTTGCATGTTACAAAATCGACAGCTTGGGGCCTCTTGTTTGTATCAAGAACAACATCGAAAATCCGACAGCTTATTGCGCAATTGCAGCATATCTGCAACAACTCTGTGAAAAATTATAAACCCTAAATCAAAACATTAAGATTAGTTTGCGCAAAACATGTATGACGGACGGACAGACGGACGGACGGACGAACCCAACGACAAGATCACCGAACATTCATTCGAAAATACATGGACAATAAAACGAACACCTGCAAAAAACAAAAAGCACAAATACAACAATTAAAACTAAGGCAGTATGAAAAGTGATCACATGATTTGAACAAATCAAAGCAAATCAATTTAAGTATAATATATGATATTAAACAAGCTACTCTATGAACAATTTAAAGAATGCAATAAAACTAGATTTGCAATTGCAAGCAATAGCTGATGTCACCCCAGACCACCAATTCGATGATTCCATCTCAATCGCAGCTTCAAAATCTACATAGAAATTAATTTTCGTTGAAATCAGACAAAGTCGAACTTTTTACGTATTTAGGCGGCCATCTTGGAAACGGCGGACATTTTGAAAATTTTTGTCGCATAGATTCCTTCCTCTCATCTTACTGAACATTTAATCTAAATATGAACTAATTGTACAAAGCAGTTCCACAGACATATATCCCCAATTTTTGAACGTAAAATGGCGGCCATTTTGGAAGTGGTCACCATTTTGAATTTTGTTTTGCACAAAAATCTTCTCCTTATGTTGATCAAACTTCATACCAGGTTTCATTTGATTACATCAAGCCATAAAAAAATTCCTTCGGACAAAAATGTTTGGAAGGATAAGAAGAAGAGGCGGAAGAATAATAATCAGAAGAAACGTAGAATAACATGTCACCGACAAAGCCTGGGGTGACATAAAAAAATTTAATAAGCTCTTCTTTAAAGTAAGTGAGAACCGAACCGTCAATCCAAAACGAATTATCCAAGGACAATGGTAACATCGGAAACAACAAAGAAACAGAGACATAACATGAGTACGGCACAGAACAGATAAATGAAGACACACACACACACAAAGATGAACAACACGGACCCAATAAAAAAACCATGGGTGAGACCAGTTGCACCGGTCATGTTAAATTCAGGTTCAGGTTTATTATATTGTCAAGCAGCAATATTGTCATTTCAAGAGAGTGCTCTACATTTGATACCTGCAGGATAACCATATCCATCATCATAATGATTTCCATAAACCCACAGCCCAAACCTTATTTTCTGACGATTTACGAGATGATGTACTCCACTTTGTACAGACACAGTAAAGGTACTATAATGATGCAATCCTTCAGAAATACTGAAAATACTTTCGATGTTTACTGGTTGTCCATCCATGACAAAATCTTCAAAGAAGTCAGTGATGACGGTTACACTAACATAGCTCTCGAATCCCGTTGGCACGGCAAAGTAATATTCCGAAAGATATTGATTAACTCCATTTATGGTCATCATAAAGGAACCTGCTTCATTCCAACCTGGCAGCTCGTGTGGATAAATCATGACAAGAATATTTTCTGACGATTGAACAAAAGATATTTTTTGTGAAAAATATCATAATAATCTCGTTGTTTTAAATTTTTTGTAATTGTCTGCTCTCCAGTTTTTAATGTCAATATGGTATTATTAATGGCTTGTATTCGTACGGTATTGCCAGAGCGTGTTGATATTTTTGGAATTATATACAGGTTATCGAGTTGATCAGTAGATAATACCATTTCCATGAACGGATGTTTTCCAAAAGAACCCGTTCTTGCTAACATATTTCCACTGACGACAACAACAGGTTTTGAGGCCGTTACCATGGTTCCAGCTAAATCGGAACTAGAAAGCTGTA
>MJUU01050551.1:34127-55466 GCA_002080025.1 Modiolus philippinarum | reverse complement strand
AAAAAATATAATCATCAAAAGAAAGGCGAAAATATTAAATTGATATAGGAAAAAAACCTGTAACAGATAGGAGCGGTCAGAACAATCAAAAATGTGTTGATGTGTTGGTGCAATTTTGAAGATTTAACATATTTTAACTGTTTTTCAGACGTATAATTTTAGACTCTTATAAATTTGAATTTTATAAGACCCAGTACTACAAAAGATGCATATCTAGTTTCATACGATTTGACTAATTTATTTGCAAACATTAACAATGAACTTGGAATTAAAGTCATAACATTTAAAACAAAATCCTGCATTTGTACCGTCATTATTGAAGGCATAACTGTTTTTCTTCCAAATAACTTTTTTGTATTTCAATGGACACATTTTAAATTATCGAGCGAAATTGGAAAATGTCCCAAGATGACTGTTATACATGCACAATTTCCAAGATAATTTTAAAAAATCTTCACAAAGATGTAAGGTTCAATAAAACAAAAACATCGAAAGAAGCTACTAATTTTAGATGTTCTAATGAAATGTTGATGTTTTTATCCCCACAATTTTGAATGAAAGTTCGGGGATATTGTCGTTGGCCTCGTCCGTCCATCCGTCCGTTTGTCTGTCTGTCCGTCCGTCACACTTTCTTGTGACACGAACTCCACCTACTTTTTTAGATAAGGGTTTTAATTTGTGTTTTAAAATTGTTGCTTATATACTATAGGGGCGAGATAAGCTTTTCGAATTTTTGATATTGTAAACAAGAGACCCTAAGGTGTCGAATTTGACACATTTGGCATGCGACAAGAAATTATAACACAAATTTGGATGTAGTGATTCAATTTGTGTATTGTTGTATTTGGTTTGTAAAAGCGAAATAAGCTTTCGGATTTTTTTTATATTTATCTTGATGCAAACAAGAGGCTCATGATGGCGATTTGAGAAAGGATCCAAAATGTAGATTCTGATACATTTGTCATTCCTCCTACGTGTTTCAAAATACAAAAATACCGAAGTTGCATAAAAGCAGTAAATTCCGCTATGCTGTACACGTGTTTCAAGGAGTATCCTCTCATCAGCAGCATTAAAATCAAATGGTATGGAGAGCCATAATCCAGAAGTAGTCCAAAAGAAGTACTCATATCAAAAATATCGAAATAGGAAGCCAAATCCAGTACCAAGGACATCTACCGAGTGCCATACACAGAATGAAGCCTCAGTATTTTAAGTGGTTAGAATTTTGATTAAAAACAGTAAATTTCTATAACACGTAAGGTAAATTTTCATGTTAGACAAGTTTGACTATTGGACTGGCGAATAACCTGCAGTGGCATCGACCCAATGGTTCAAAATACAAGATATACCGAAGTTGCATAAAAACAGTAGAATAAGGGTAATAACAAAATTACCGAACAGAGCTGTCAAGAGACAAAGTCCAAGGGGGCAAACATACAAAGCAGGGGGAAAACCACCGGAAAATTGTCGAACGAAATGATCCCTTCTTGGTACAGGCTTTTTAAAAGAAATGGTGGTTTCAACCAGTTCTATGGTGCGCCAAACCTCCAAATCCATTGAATTTAATTATCGATCTTCACACATGCGCCTTGCGACGCGAAATCCTCATACATTTTTTGGTTTAAATTTTGATTTGATTTTTGGACTTTATTGTTGAAGGCTTCATGGTGACTTCAAGATGAAGAACAAAAATAAAAGCGTTGTTGATTTGCTTGTCTTACCATTTACTTGTAGAGACTTTGTCTCATGTACATTTACTCCATATCCTTTCATTGCTTTTCGTGTAGAATTGTTGCATATGGTCTGTAGAGGCACAAAAAGCTTTGAGAATTTTGATTCCGGCTCAAACTTTGGTAATTAAAAAAATGTCAAAGACCGACATTTTTTAACATTATTGCATATATTCGTATATTTTGGCATATATTTGGGAAATATGAATTTTAAAATGTGATTACGATTTTGGTAAATATCCTGCAATTCTCAAAGACCTTTTATTTTTTGAAAACAATTTAGCAACCATAATGTTAAAACGTGTTTTCTTATGGTCAATCATTTTCATCAATTCGATTTGAAAATATTTGATTCCGATTTTTGTAATTTCATGAAAGTCTCAAAGACCACTTTTTTGGAATTATACATAACAACCATGTTTTCTTATATTCTTTTTTCGATAATGACATTTATTCTCACCCATTTGATTTTAAAAAAATACTCGATTCCAACTTTTGTAAATTTATTGAAAGTCTAAAAGATCTACCTTGCCACCATACTTTTGTCATTTGCTTCGATTGGGGCAACCATTTCACCAACATGATTTCAAAAATACTTGATATAAATTTTGGTAAATTTTCTGAAAGTCTTAAAGACCAATTATTTATTTGGAATTCTGCATAGCAACGATATTTTCAGGATTTGTTTCAATAAAGGCAATCATTTTCACCACTTATATTTTAAAAGTATGAGATTCCAAATTTGGTAAAAGTCTCAAAGACATACTTCATGGAATTTTGCAAGAAGACCCTATTTTCTTGAAATTCTTTCAGTACAATAGTGGATATCAATATTTTTTTAATGTTTAAATGTTAAGAAAAAGTATGCTTGATTGGTCGATAATTTACAGTTTAACGTGCAGTGAGCAATATTTCAGCTATTGCAGGACGAGAAAAAATTAACCAAAAAAAAAGTATAAGTAAAAGAAGAGAAAAAATAAAGTTGGAGGGGACAACCCTGGCAACGAGTTTTGATAGTTACCTGAAAAGGAGAGAAATGAGAAGGGGCAGAAAATGTAGCCTGCTATACGACTCACAGTGAGTCTGATCTTTTTCGAAAAAATATAGAAGGGGTCTGTATACTACATTGAACGTGGCGTTTCTCTACACAGTATGGTTCAAATTGCTGGCAGTCATGCTGTCTTGTATATAACCTGACTACCCCGCTTAGACAGAGCATTCCCCTATACATCTAGGGACGCACCCAGCAGCTCCGTAGCGAGTGTCCATGAAAACCAATTTAGGTACCGAGAAGAAAATTAGTCCCAGGGTCTATTAATATCCTCTGTGTCAAACAGGAAGTGCTAGGATCACTGTCGTTTCCAATAGTCATCACTCTATCTTTCTTTTCTGTTGTCCTTATGAAATATTATTCAAAACAACTATTAAATAACAAATTACCGAAGTTACTGTTAAATTTATTTTCTGCATATTCACATTTCGACAACTTATGTACCAACAGTGCAGATCACTCTACACCTACATGACGGACACAAAACAATATTTTATCTGATATGTCGTTCAAGACATAACTGAAATATCATTCCATACAATTTAACCAGGCGTATATGTATGTACCATTGTTTCCAATGACAAAATTTATAAACAAACACTAAATGAAATATATTTTTTGTTAAATCGAAATTATTCCATATAAGTTGTAGTTTTTTTTTTTATAATAGTACGCCAATGTCACGTCTTTCAGAAGAGGACACAACGAAAGGAAGATAACCCTGTTATTCCGTAAATTTCAATTTTTAATCCATCCCAAAGACTGAAGCTTCAATTCAATATAAAATGCAATACCTATCATTCGATTCCTTACACGAATGAATGCTTTACTTACAGAAATATTATTTTTGGGGAATCATTTATATGGACAAAATAATAGGAAACACTTACAACGTCGAAAATTACGATCACATGCACAATTCAATAGTGAGTTGCACAAGAAAAACAATAAAAAGACAAAAGACAAACGCAGACAACGATAGGAACTCGGGATAGCCGGACTTTGTACGGCACTAGCAAGAGCTGAGGTAGGATTAAACCGGCTTATGGGTAACCTAACCTCCCCTTTCTCTACCATATAGTATAATAAACATACAAATAAAACCCAATACAGGTAGACTGCTAATTCCATGACCACAATCTTAAGAAAGTCAAAACGTAATATAGAAAGGTGGGACATGGAGTGTTCGCCGCTTAAATGCAGGCTAGGTCAGTATAGTCAAAAAATAGTCTGAGAGTACAATACAGACGCACTACGGACGAAAAATCAGATTCAAAAGTTTGTTAAAGACTCGTCATAGATTTCAGCAGACATCGGCAGTATCAGTGAGAGGCCAGAATACCTGTAAAATCTTCCGGTCATTAGATCCCAAAGTTTATTTAATGGAATCGTTAAGTTTATCCTGTCAATACTATATAGTATAGTATCCCCTATTACGTAAAGAATGTAAGTTACGTCCCAGTTTTTCTTGATTTTTATCAGTCTTTGACATTTTTTGATTTCATTTCCGTAAACACGACGGTGAGAGATGCCCTTGAAATAAGCTGTTTGCGATTCACACCACATTAAGTTATTAAATGTGCATTTCTTCTATAAAACTTTTGAAATGTGTTTAACAATTGATGAACTATATAACCTTCTTGTAAAAGTTTGGATGTGATAGTTATGTTATGTTCATTAAAGTTGTCAAGATTAGAACAGACGCGTGCGAATCGTAAAAGTTGAGATATATACTCCCCGTATGATGGAGCTAGTTATTTGTTACCACTGGGTCGATGCCTCTGCTGGTGGACTGTTAGTCCCCGAGAGTATTCACCAGCCCAGTAGTCATTACTTCGGTGCTGACCAGAAAGCCGATTCTATTTGGAACCTTGCAATATCTAAATTTTTGTAAATTTTGTTGAAAACTAAGGAGTAACTTCCTCATGCAAAGCTCTGTCCTTAGCTAATTTTGGCTTTACATTTAGATCATATTGTTTATTTGTTCTGTATCAGTTATAAACATCTTTGAGTTTATGGTTTTCCAAAAGTTTAGACTTTATCTGCACTGAAGAGACATAAGTTGTCGAAAAGCGCATATGCAGAATTTAAATTCACAGTAACTTTGGTATTTAGTTATTTGTTACTACTGGGTCGATGCCTCTGCTGGTGAACTGTTAGACCCCGAGGGTATTCAACGGCCAAGTAGTCAGTACTTCGGTGCTGACCCGAAAGCCGATTCAGTTTGGAACCTTACAATATCTAATTTTTTTGTAATTTTTTTTGAAAACTAAGGAGTATCACGCCCATGCAAAGCTCTGTCCTTAGCTTATTTTGGCTTTACATGTAGATCTTATTGGTTATTTTTATCTGCACTGAAGAAACATTTGTTGTCGCAATGCGCATATGCAGAATTTAAATTCACAGGATCTTCGGTATGTAGTTATTCACCCTTTTTATCATAAATTTTAGTTTAATTTTACCGGATTTAACTATGATAGTAAGATCGAGAAATAGGCAGTTTTTAGAATCTTTGTTTGCTTTATTAAGTTTCAGTTGTTGTAGGTTTATGAGATCGACATCGTCTAAAAACTTGGGATTGTCAGTAGTAAGGAAATCGTCGATATACCTGATGTTATCATTGAAAATAGAAAAAGTTATTCACTGCTTTCTGCGGTTCCATTTTGAACTTTTTTCTTTCATAAAATCCCGTTCATAACGGAACAGAGAAAAATTCTGCAATGAGAGGTGCACAGTTTGTACCAAGAATATCTATGCATAAATACTCCACTACATAATATATTTATATACTTCATTGGACCGAGAATTGATTGTTTAGGAACTGAAGTTGCATTTAATAGATAAAAGCGGAAGGCCTTAAATGGGCCCTATAAACCTTTATATACGGATCAAGCATCTGTGACAAAGATAGTTCATTACCTGATTAGTAGATTAGACCTTATTTCCCCCAGGTAAGAATGTATTATCTAATAAACTAGTTCTAGGGATAATTATATTTTATCTGCCCCAATACCACAAAAAAATCATTTAGCATTGCCTGAGATAATGCTATATTATCTCATTTTTTATGGCTTTGACGTGCCATAGCCATCTTCAGAAAATCAATTCAGTTACTTCGGAATCCGTTTATTCATTACCAGTCGGCCAATGCCATTGATGGTGAATTGTTATTCACCAGCCAAGTAATCAGTTCTTTTCTGCTGGTCCGAAAACAGATTTCATTTGGAAACATGCTAACTTGGTTTTTTTTATTTTGTTGAAACTTATGAACACCTTCTTCGTACAAAACTCTGTCACAAATATCTCTCATATTGCCGTTGTGTCATTCAAAGCTCTGCCCTTAGATAGGGTTGATATTCCTTTTAGTTTCAATTCGTTTTCTATTCTCTAACAGCTTTATACATTTCGGTTTATTGTTTTCCAAATGTTTCCATTTATTCTGAAGAGACATAAGTTATTGGAATGGAAATTTGAAGGAAATAAATTTTAGTAACTGCTGGAAATTTAATATTTCTTAAAAATATGACCGATAACCTTTACTTCTTATATTGAATATTTTATATTGGAAAAGTGATTACTTCAATCCACTTCATCAAAATCTTTGGGATTTTTTTGATATTCAGACGATAAAAAATTTATTTTGTCTTATCTGGAATACTTTACAAAAATCAGAAATTGACTTTTTTGTAAGAATTTGTCGATAAAACTAGTCGTATGACTTTTTGTTTTTATACAAAAATTATGCAGATCGTTTGAAAACCTTTCAATAGGATTAAACAATCATAAGAAAGACGGGTTCGTTTTGTTATATTTGCTGCAGAAACCGTTGATTAAGGTAATTTACTCATCAAATGTTTGAATTTGTGTCATATTTTTGGAATTCCTCTGGTTTTATCCAATTCAATGGCTCAAAGAAGTTTGCACACGGACCCCCACTGTTTATTTCATGAATGTCTTCTATTGGTCAAATTAGGACACCTCACAAGTTTTCCTTAAATTCTTTCACCGCCGTGCGCGGTCCCGGCTTATGAATAGGCCCGCAGCATCCTCTAAGCTTGGAGTATGAGTCTTCCTAACAGGGACCCCGAGAGAACCCGGAATATAGAAATAGGACCTAGTATATCCGGCTTGCGGGGTGTGACCCCTCCTAAACGGAGGCTGACCCCGAGGGTCCCGGGATATAGAAATAGGGCCCATTCCGTGGTTGTGCGGGATTAATAAATACACAACCCATCTTTCGGATGGGATGTAAACTCAGGTCCACGTGTTGGAAGAAATGCCACGCTTCCTGCACGTTAAAAAGAACCCTTGTAGCAAGCTCTTTTTGGGGTGGTCCGTAAGTGATCGGCTACAAGGCTAAATTCCCCGCCCTTGACGATTTCACCCTACTTTTCGTCCCATGGCCCTTTCCATACCCCGAAGTGATTATTTATTAACAAACTTGTTCTCGATAGTTGAAATATTGCTGAGTAGACGTTAAACAATATTCAATCAATCAATCCTAAAATTCTTGATATAACTTCCCAGCTTTTAGACAAAAACAATAGTACCGATGTTGAATTAAGGGAAAATCTAGAGAAATCCTTTTCCCGCCAATTGTTTTAATATTGTATTTCACATTAAAAAGCACAAAGACCTATATATTTCTTTTTACCATTTCACTTAATCTGCAATGCTTAATCAATTTAAAAAGGTTTCAAGAAATCCTTGATATAAACAGTAAAAGGAGTGAGCCTCCTTTATATGTGAACTAAGAGTTAACTGAAATTTAATAAGTTAACAGGGATGCTACCTAGGCAAGGGGTCTTCAGACATGTTTTTGTCTCATTGTTTTCAGTATCAAATTTCATAAACCTGTGTTGCTTTCCCTGTCCACAACTAACACTGCAATCTGACCAGGAACTCCATTCTTGCGTCTTATTTTTACCTGGAATATAATCTAATTCGTTAATGAAATTAAGAGGTATTTGCTTTTGAGCCAAGCTTTTGTACTGAATGTCACTAAATTTCCCCTTAGACCACATTTGATAACATATTGAAATGCAATGCAAAAAATGAAAAAGGCATATGGATAAAACTGAAAACTTGTAAACTTCATTTAATATCATGTTTTGTAGCTCTTTTTGCAGGCCAAAAATATAAATAATGGTTATAACAAAATTAGCAACAAAAACCCACTTGGTTCGACAAAAAAGCTAAAAAGCAAAAGTTATCGACAAGAGACTGCATGCCTTGCAGCAAAAGTAACCGTGATTTTTGCAGACCTGTTACTGTATAGGGCTTTATATTGGCGGTAAGAAATTTTCGCAGTTTTTAGTGTTGGATTTATTCGCGGGGTTTTATATTCGGTCTAAGTTGCAATGTTCATTTATTTTCTAGTTAACAGTGAATTATTCGCATGTATAAATTTTCGCACTTATCGTTTTTCACGCAAATTGCGCGAAAATTAATACCCCGCGAAATATAACCACCTTTCAGTTATACCTGAAATACATTGACATGTACTTAACACTATAGGTATTTTCAAAAAATCATTTGTTCCGCCCTTCGGTTTCGGCATTTGAATACAACTGAACAGTTCCGGTTATCAACCCAACACAGCAAGTGTTGTTCTTCCAGAACACAGTTCATTAAACTGTTCATATTTAGATTACCATGTCATTGTTTACTTGACACTGCGCTAATTTTGTTAGAATAAAAATATATTCAGGGTTTAAGTTGTGTATTGTTAGCCAACCGGAAGTTATCCAATTGATGGGAGAGTTCAAATCCAGGAAAAGATAAGAACANAAGTGTACCAAGTTTGGTTATGATTGGTCTAAGCAGTTTGACAACATTGATGGTAGAAGAAGAAAAAGAAGAATAATAATAATAATAATAATAATAATAATAATCAAACGAAATACAATAAGGTCTTTCCACTGTAGTGGGAAAGACCTTAATTCCGTTTTATAAATGCAACCGAGAAGATGATCTTTACCGACAAGAAAAAGAAAGTTATTTTATTACTATTTTCTCCCCGAAACTAAACGCATAATTCAATGCACTAACAAACTAACAATTACGTAACGTCAACATATCTCCTTAACGACGTTACCATTAACAACGTCGCATTTTTTAATCTTGACAAGTCCCTACAGAAGGATGAAAGCGCTAGAAGACTAAAATACTCAAATTGCTATCGTGTTTCATAATAAAGATCAAGGAACAAAGCAACAACACCAAAAATCCCGCTGTGCCAGATCCAAAGGATACACACTATGTGATCTGTTTATAGAAAACATAATAAACAAAGTGAATGATACAAATAAAAATAACAGTTGATATTTCGAGATCTGTCCGGCTCTTCTTCAAAACACAATAAAAAAGTAAAAACAATCATACAAAACCTATTTACAAAGACTTAACTACGAATGTTTATACAAAATATCGAGAGCTTCATGTTGGATGCTGTTGTTTACAGATGTAACATGAGAAGGGAAAAAAAGAATTTTGTCAGTATCCGTACATCAAGTTCATAAACAATACACTTAAAAATTGTGTTTAACGCCAAGTTAGCAATACTTCAGCCATGTCAGGACAAGAAAAAAAATGGGTAGGGGAAGAAAAATTTAGCCAAACTATATTTTATTTTTTTCAAATTTTTATATTCAAACTGGATTTCAGCTTTTCTATCCAGAACTTTTCTTAAGCCTGCCTCTGTGTGTCTGTCCACGATCGTTTTGATCAATTCGTACTACTTGCATATGTTTCCAGTCTTGACCGGTGGAATTGAAATGCAATGCAGTGGCCTGTGATCTTTCCTTTTTCCGAACGTGGTCACGGTGCAAGTTTATACGAAGGTTGAGTGAATTTAATAGGTAAGAATGCAAAATATATTAATTTTTGAAAACTATTTTTTTATTCATAAATAACAAAATACCGGAGTTATTATTAATCTAATTTCTGCATTTGTGCATTTTATAATACGTTTACATTTTTACCGTATATATTTTCAAAATATAAATGTCTTTTAAAGTGGTTACGTCAACACATTTTTAATCTAAAACTTTAAATGATATTTTCTGGAAAATTGTAGCCTTTTTCAAACACTTTTAATAATATACAAAAAAAGTTCTCAAAACTACGTTATTATACACAAATTGTTTGGTTATATTTTCGTCAAAAACCTGTCCAATATATTTTCTAAGTTAATGCTGAAACGTATTCGAAAACAAAGAAAGTACCTTGACAAGGGGTCTTCTTACATGCTTTTGTTTCATAGTTAACACTACCAGATTTCTTAAATCTGTATTGCTTTCCCTGTCCACAACTTACACTGCAATCTGACCAGGGAATCCATTCTTGCCTCTTATTGTTACCTGAAATATAATCGTAATTATAAGGTGTCTTATAAGAAGCAGGAGATGCTTATCCTACCGGTGCACCCCCGTCTCACCTATGGTTTTTTATTGGGCCCGTGTTGTTCATCTTTGTGTGTGCGTGTCTTCATTTTTCTTTTCTGTGCCGTACTCGTGTTGTGTCTCTGTTTCTTTTTTGTTTCCGATGTTGCTATTGTCCTTGGATTGTTCGTTTTGGATTGACGGTTCGGTTCTCACTTACTTTATAAATTTGAGATATTTGATAATTATGTCATAGGAATAATAATAAAAGAGAAAAGGTAAAAATTGAAAACTCTGAATGGACTCCTGTTCGTGACATGATAAATAAACATTCTTTACTAATCAAGAAAATTATAGAGTTTGTTGAACACATATTCCAAAAGAGAATGATTTTAACACTATAAAACTTACAGCAATATTATGAAAATATTCAATAATTATTCAGGGGGCACTTAAAAACAAATTCGCAAAACTTCAAAGGGTTATTAAAACAGTTTTCGGAGAAAGTTGTGAAAGAAATGGAATTTCTCTGTGTAAAAGCTATTGTGTTTTATTAATTGTTTTGTATCCGTTGCATCATCATTTGATGTAAATTTAATGAATTTCAAAAATATATTTCAAAGTGTTCCTTCAATATCCCTTGTCCAACAATTTACATCATAGCTTTGTTTTTTAAAACATCGTATCAAACTAAATCATCAACAAAAAAGGTTACACATATCTTATTGCTGGCAAACAAAAATTAAAATGAGTTTGACCTTAACTGCTTATATTCCGAGATTCATACCGCTGCCGTATGGTGGCCTTTTTTGGAATTGCTCCAGTCCCATGGCCCCAAACACGGCTCAAGCAAGTCGAAAAAAAGACCTTCAGACGACAGTGGAACTCCGTACTAAACTGCTGTAGAATAATGGTTGGATGAAATTTATTTCTGAATTATTTCTGTCGTTCACAATACTATCTCCAATATGTCCATATGCTAAATGCATCGGAAAATATGATAATTTATTTTTCTTTTGGATAAAAATTTATCTACTCTATAAGTTTCAGCTTTATATGATCAATATACAGGCCTATTACATGTGGTTGAAAAGATACAGGAAATGCCCAAATTTTTGTAACAGTTTTTAAATTGCACTGCGTGACCTGGACCTTTGACCTGACCCGAATTCATTAAATCTATTCACATATAGAATATCAAGCTTCTAGCAATTGTAGCAAAATCGAGTTTTGACCATTTAACCTCTGTGACCTTGGCCTTTGGCATGACCATGTTTTTTGTGATTTATAGTAAGTTATATTAGACCTATTCACATATAGAAGAAGAAGAAGTCTCTAGCAATTGCAATAAACGAGAAATCTAGATTTTGACCTTTTGACCTCTGTGACCTTGACCTCTGACTTTATTTTAGTGAAATTTAAATAATGCTGTTTAGCTTCATATGATTTATATACAGGCCATTTTAAATATCCTATTTCATCCTGTTGAAAAGATATAGGCAATGTTAAAGTATTTGTTACAGTTTTTAAATTTGCACTTCGTGTCCTGACCTGACCCAAATTGTTTTGATGGATTTGAACTAAGTGTCATTAGTGGTATTAACATATAGAGTATCAAGTCTCTAGCAATTTTTAATTAAAGAGCTATAGAAAAATCTAGACTTTGACCATTTGACCTCTGTGACCTTGACCTTTGACCTTACTTAGTATAACCTACATAGTGGTGTTCAGCTTTCTGATCAATACACATACCAAATATGAAGTCACATCTGGTTCAAAAGTTATGAGCCATGTGAAAGTTAGTTACGGACAGATAGACATACAGAAAGGGCAAAAACAATTTGTCCCCGATCTAAAGATCTGGGACATTAATATCAAATTATTAAGATTCCTTTAAAATTATGGTCGATGACCCAATGATCCATATATCCTAATGTCATACTTCCAATGAGCTTTTGATTATACTTGTATCAAAATATATCGTCGAATTCATTTCTACAAAAAAATCACCATCTTATTTTCTCTATATTAAAAGGTCAAAGTTCGGTTATTTTTTGAAAATCTCTGCCGCAAAAATAGTTATGTTATTCATTGCTTTTTACGAAAATATTGCGTTGCGTAAAAATTATTTATTATTAAAAAGCCTTTCAAAAACAGACCCCGAACCACGTAAATATTAATGAATTTTTTTCTGCAATAATTTCTTCAGACGCCTATTGGGTATTGTATTAAAAAAGTCAAAAACAAGAATTAAAAGACAAAGTTACTACCTGAGCAAGGGTTCTTCTTACATGTTCTAGTCTGATTGATTTCAGTACCAATTGTCTTAACCCTGTATTGCTTTCCATCTCCACAACTGACGCTGCAGTCTGACCAGAAACTCCATTCTTGTGTCTTGTTGGAAGCTTAAAATATTCATAGTATGCAAAACTTCATTTTTAAATCCAACTTTAGTTTCGTATAGTATGTTTTCCATTTGACAAGTTTGATATAGAAATATAATACGAAAATTGTCGAAATGAACATCAATCAAAACGAAAAGACTTCAATTAAGATTATTTTCCTTCTGTTCAACAATTCAGTATCAAACCATTTTGCGATATTTATGACGATTATACAGTTTTTAATTGAACATATTTCATAAAGGAATAATGCCACTAAATAAAGAATAAGTTATCAATACCTGGCTTAGTCTTACCACTATCAAAAGCACATAAAGTTGTTCCTAAAACAGTACAACCTATAGCAACAACCGCAATAAAAACCAACGGTATTGCTGCTTTCTTCCGTCGTCCTCTTTTAGAAGATTCAGTTCCATCTTGTTTCTTGTCCTCTAGGTTGTCTGATTTTCTGGTATGGATAGGTATCTCGTCAAGAATGCTTTCGATTTCCGCATACTCATGGTCTGATTTGATTGCATATGTATAAGAGGTTTTCTTCGCTTCATTTAGATAAATATCTGTTTGTTTCTTCATTGTTTTGATTATCTCCTGAAAAATTATGCTGACTTTAGCAGATTTGTCTTTAAATTATATAAACAGATATTCATAGGTCGAATATGTATGCATTATGAACTTAGAGCTTGCAAATTTAGGACTGAACTTCATGAGTGCGGCATAGAAATTTAAATCAGTTTAAGTCATTCATAGCTACAGAGTACCAATGAGTCGTTGTATGTTTTCGAAATTAACGATGAAAGGATATAGAGTAAATATGCACATGACACAAAGTATCTACAAATACGCTGTAAATACAAGCAATAGAACAACGATATTATTGTTGTTCTTCATTTCAAAAACCGATCATTTCTTAAAACTCAGTTCGCTAACAAAGGCTTGGATGCTTTAAATCTCTCCAACATTCTGCACAACAAAACAGTGAAATCAAACATTCCCCTTACGTCAAAGATGTCCCACTTATCCCGCCTACACTAAACCTATTGCAATTACTATTTTCAATCACAAACGGGAATTGTTGATTTCCAGATTGATGACTTTAAAGCCATACCGCCTGATTACACCTGCTTCTCTTCCACATTTAACTATAGTCCTGCTGGACACGTGATAACTGGTGACCTAGAAATCGTTGAAATCCAAAAATTACGAGGTATCTTTTCAAAAGAGCTCAAATTTCGTGAACCCCAGCACATCAACTGGAAGTATAACATCAAGATTATGATGAATGCAGTTGAGAACTATGCCAGAATGTAGGCGAAGAAAGAAAAGGGAGATGTCTAGACATTTTCAGACTGGATCAGGTCGGTGAAGTCATTAATTATTAATTGTTTCTATGCTTGAAAACATCTAGGAATACTAAAACGCCCAGGATATTTAATGATCTTCTTGTTGCAAAAACATTGACAAACTTCGAAGAAAAATACGCCATAGTACCTGCCGACAAAGCTTCTAACAATATCGTGTCTGTATATAAGAAACACTAGACTGTCTTGTTAAGGAGATGGGTATTGAAAGTTCATCCGCCAATCCTACATATACCCCAATTACATATCTAGGTATCTAGGGACGAGATGATCACAAATTACACGTCTGTGTTAGTATCCATCGGTTTTAAAGTGGATGAAGATAACAGTTAGCTCCCTTAAATTTACTGGGTACCTAAGCTTCACAAGAATCCTACAAACAGAGATTTATTGCAGGATCTGCCAGATGCACCACAAAGTCCCTTTCCAAACTCCTTACTTTAGTGGCTGCAGTTAGAGATGGTCCAAAAAGCAACTGCGAAAAAATCTATTCTACGAATGGCGTAAAACAGATGATTCCAAAGATTTCCTTGAACAGCTCTCCTAAAACAGTCTCGCTTACTGCAATAGCATCCAAATGTTTGATTTTTCTACCCTTTATACAACCATTCCACATAATAAACTAAAAAAGTAATTTTCGATCCGATACATCACTGTTTCTGAACCAAAAACGGAGAATGCAGGTATTCCTATTAGGTAATAGGAAAAGATAAAACATATTTTGTTAAGAACCGCACTGAGTCAAACAAGAAAATGATGCGATAAAGATGCTTGAATTTTTGATCAACAACATCTCTCTTGAATGTGGAGGCCGCGTTTTTCAACAGACAATAGGGATTCCAATGGGAACAAATTGTGCGCCACTTTTAGCTGACCTTTTCCTTTATTCGTATGAAGCAAAGTTTTTACAGGAGTTGATACAACAGAAACAAAGACAACTGGCCCGGACTTTTAACTTCAGCTTCAGATATATAGACGATTTACTAGTACTTATCCCTAAAGAAAATTTACATCTCGGATATACCCCAGTGAACATTAAAGAGACAACCGATAGATCCAATTCTGCTTCATACCTTCAGCTTTTGTTTTACATCGACCAACATGGACGTCTGAAATCTAGGTTATACGATAAACGTGAATTTTTCTTCCTAATATCAGCAATTTACCTACCACCGCAAGATATGGAGTGTATATTTCATAATTAATCGTTACTGTAGAGCTTGTATTTCATACAGCGACTTTGTAGAATGAGCACAAGCACTGCCACAAAAACTGCTGAGCCAGGATGTGATCAGCCGCCCTTCAGAATTTCTACGGCAGTCACCGCGACATCATAGATATGAAATGTCGGGGTCGCAAATGAAAACGGACATTTTCAGCTAGATTCACGTCTTCCCGGATTTGATATTACAGATTCTGACTTTACCCTGGATTGACCGACTGATGCTGTGACGGGTGCTGTATGCAGAGCAGGACTTCTATGCCCTTTACGAGCACCTCATGTCACCCTGTTTTGAGATTTAACACTGTTAGTGCGTAAGTGTTTTTGCTTTGAATGTGTATTGTTTATGTTTTGTAGGTGTGTAGTCTCTTTGGTCTTCAGTTTGCTGGTGTTCTTAACTTTGTGTTGTTTCAGTGCTTTGCCTTGCCTAATCTTGTGTTTTGGTCCTTCGGTATTTTACTGCCGTTGTTTTTTCGAAGTTACCATGAAAACGATACTACTAATTGATAGTAATAATTCACATAAACTAAATGATGCAAAAACTACATCGGCAAATGAATACCGTTGCAAAAAAGGGGTCATATACAAAAGAAAAAAAGCAAGGCAAATAGAGAAATCACAAATGGACCTTACAGGATACAGTATGATAAAAAAAGGTAAATTTAAATCGATGATGAAAACCCTAAGAAATGGAATAATAACAGAGATTATGTGCTTAAATAAAAATGTTCAATTCATGGCTGAAACAGAGACAGACGATACAATTGCGTCGTCTGATTTTTTGTTTAAAAAGTAATTGTTAGTATCAAATAGTGGTCCACAAGTAAAAGTAAGGAGAATGCAATTTCACGCAATAGCTGATGTTGCTCCTGACAGCCAGTCTAATAATTCTCAGGATGAAAATCTACCTAGAAATGATTTTTCTTTGAAATTGAACAAAGTTAAAAATTTGAAAAATTTTTGCGGCCATCTTGTAAACGTCTGCCCTTGTGCCCATTGCATTTTTTTACTTGTAAAATCTGCCTATAAGTACATTTTCATCGAAATGGGGTCAAGTTTAAAATTTCTTACGAATGTTGGCGGCCATCTTCGAAAACGACGGCCATTTTGAAAATGTTTGTCAAATCAATTCTTTCCTTTCATCTTACTGAACATTAATACGAAATATGATTATTTTTTGCAAAGCAGTTTCTAAGATATTGCAGAAAAAGTGATTTTTTTTACATATTTAGGCGGCAATCTTGAAATCAGGGCAATTTTTAATTTTTTTACACAGATTGCGTGGTCTTATTATTTCGAGCATCCCCACCAAATTATATAAAAAAAATCTGTCGAGCGTTTGTAATATAACTTTTTGGCAGTTTTCAGACTTAAACTGGCGACCATCTTGGAAATGACAGCCATTTTGAATCTCAAAATTTCAGGTCAATCATAATGAAGTTTCTGACCAAATATGAAATTATTCATACAGGTGGAAGCAAAGATAATTCTGATTAAAATTTTTCAATCTGATAACACTGCGTATTTGTCGGCCATTTTGAAATTTATTCTTGGATAGATGCCATCCACTATTCACACTAAAAGTTTGTATAGTGGGTTTTTATGAAAGTTTTTCCCGTTGTTTCAGAGAATGACTCTGAGTGTTTGAAGGTACATTTGCGAAATTTTGTGAAAAATCGGTCATTGGCATCAATTTTGAAAATGGTCTTATGCATATCTGATTACGATGATCCAGTTTTATGCCAATTATGAATTAGTTCTGTCCTGGTATCTCTAAGGACTCGGCCGGACAATCTTTTTCATGTCGTCTCCAACACTTCTGAGACGACATATAAAATATAATTCATTATTTAGACTGTACTAATCCGTGATGATATAGATTATGGCCCACATTTGAACCTTACTAACCAAACATTAGCTCATAATAATACTCGTAAAGAGAAAATTGAAATATACATTAAATAGGAACTATCTTTCACTTATATATTTTACATTTTTCGACAAATTATGTAGTCTGGCTATGAATTATTATCTGGTTGCAGTCAAGAAGATTCTGTTAAACTTGAAAAACTCCAAGTGGAAGCTGGTCGTACAGTATTTGGTTTTCCTTTGTTTGTCAGCGGGAAATCGTTATATTTCGAAACGGGATTGGGGGAATTAACGGATTGTAGAAGATCAAGATGGTTAAATCTATTTTATTTGATGCAATGTACATAATAAAAATGCAGATGAATATCTTTGTGAAGTCATGTCAACCTTTAGTCAGTCAAGATATTGATAATATTTTACGGAATAGTAATAATTATACTTGGCCATTCTGTTCGGTAACTTTGTTATTGCCCTCAATTCCAACCGCGAGACTAGAAATCTACAAAAATGATTCTTTCGTTCAACTACAAAACAACGGCAGTAGAATACCGAAGGAACAAGGGAAGTGTTCAAGCAGTTTAAGCATGTCATGCACCGCTAACGACACCCGTCACACTATCGGTGAGGTATATAATGCTTTGAAAGGTCTGCTTGGTGGCTGTAATGTTATTTTCTAACCCTGAGACAAAACCAATTAAAATTCCATGGTACGTTTAACTTCTTTAACCCTATTGCAGTATCAAGGTAACATTTTGAAAAGCTGTTGTAAATTTGCATAGTATTCAAACGTTAACAGCACAAACATCACTATCGATTTTACCGCAAATTATACAGGACAACACAAAAGACTAAAGTGCTGACAGTGTGAACTCCCATAAAAACTGGGAGTAACATCAGGTGCTCCGGATGGATAATCATGTCATGCTCCGCTAGCGACACCCTTTACATTATCAGTGGGTCATTCCAGGGTTGAGTCAAAAGCGGTTATGTCAAACCCGTGAAGACTTGCAAAAGATTCGAATAAATTAGACCAAGACACTAAAAATTCCAGGAATATTAATATTTTCAAAATAAAAAATTAGAGTGAAGACAACTAAGCCCCGCCTTTTTATAATTTTGGTAATCGAAGTAATAATATTATTCACACAAGATTACGAAATATATATGTAGCTCGTTAAATACCGATCTTCGCCTCTACACACCGTACAACCGCGTTGTATCATTTTAAGCAAAATCTGCATGATACGGTCAAAATTGATATAAACAATTAAAGGCGTTAAAATACCAAGGTTATTATATCTTTATTTTCCTTTTGTTTCTCTGTATTTCTGAGTGAAAAAAAGTATAATTTAACTTCAAATAGATCAAAGTTTTTATACAATAGATTATTTTTGCTTTCATTATCATATTTGAAGAGATATTTTGATTAATCTAACGCTGAAACAGGAAAAAATATATATTTTCAACTTTTTAATGCAAATACTTCCCAATATCGTATTGAATTTAAATTGATTTTATTTTGTCTGATATATCATTCATTTGTCTTACTTTGATACCACAATCACGATTTTGGATTTAGTCATTATCGAGAAAACTGCGTTCAAATGGAGGTAGTCAGAGAAAAAATGAAACGATAAAAATCTACTCCATTTACACGCAGGATACGATAAAAATCTGTGCAATGATACGATTAAAATTGTTTCGTTTAAAGAGTCCTATCTAATATTTTTAAAATTATAAGTTTAAAGTAACAAGCTGACCGGACAATTTCTTTGTTTCGGGTTTCTTGTTGAATAGATGCTTGGAAAGTGTAAATAGAATCACAAAAATAAAACATAGAATGTGGTAAGGACAGAAAACACCGTGGTAAACAAAGACACGGAATGTGCAGTATAAAAATACAGTTTCCGTTGAGGCTAAGCTGGGTTTGTGTACCACTTTGTACTGGTATTGTTATTTCTGTTCATGCAGATTCAGATTCATTAAGGAGTATCTCCCCCATACGCAAAGCTGCCCTCTTCTGGTTTTGGCTTTCCATTAAGATCATATCTGTTAAATTGATAAACATTTCTGTGTTTATGGTCTTCCCATGGCCACTGCTTTGATTTTATCTGCACTGAAGACAAACGGGTCGTCGAAATGGCCATATTCAGAAACTACATTTACAGTAAGTTATATATTGAGTCATTTATTATCAGCGGGTCGATGCCCTTGCTGGTGGACTGTAAGTCATCAAGGGTATTCAGCAACCCAGTAACCAGTACTTTGGTGCTTACCCAAGAGCCGATCTTATTTCGAAACACTTAATCATATGGTCTATTGTGAGTAAGGATAAAGGATAAAGTTTTGGGCGAATATGGTTTGTGAAAAGCATGGAAAATTGTCATCAAAATTATATAGATATTATCATCAAAGATATTCTCAAAATGAGTATAAATGCTCATGAATAACAACAATTTTAACATTTTTAAAAATAATTCTAGATACGGAAATTTATGACAGTCTCAAGAAATTTTAATACACAGTTACTATGTAATATAAAACAACGAATCAATGAACAGTTTGAGCAAAAAGGAGCTTCGATATTGATAAAGGTGTGTCTTATAAATTCTTTAAGGACACTTTGCAGTTTAAAAAATACAGAGATATTTTACCATATAAAGATGTGCTTCTCTTCTCTTCTCTTAAGCCTTTTGTGCCATGGAGGCACATAGACCAGTAATAACACTTCTCCAACGGGGTCGGTTCTGGGCCATTCTAACCAGGTCGTTCCATCTGTACCCCTGAGCATCCATTTCGACTTGTAAGTTTCTCTGCCAGGTCTTTCTTGGTCTTCCAACTTTCCTTTTTCATTGGGGGTTCCATTGAGGTGCTTGCTTTGTGACTGAGTTGGGTGGTTTTCTAAGAGTGTGTCCAATCACCCTCCATTTCCGCTTTGTTAGTTCTACTTCTATGGGCTGCTATTTGGTCCTCTCCAATAGATCGATATTTGTGATTTTTGTGGCCATCTGATCTTTAGAATTTGCCGTAAACATTTTCCATGTTTCGCAGCCGTACAGTAGGATGGTCTTGATATTTGAATCAAGTAGTCTGATTTTGGTGTGTAAGTTGATGTTTCCTATTTTTCAAATTGTTGTCATCATTCTAAAAGCTGTTCTCGCTTTCCCTATACGACATTTAATATCTTGTTCTGATCCTCNCACTTCCAAGACATGTGAAGGAGTCGACTTCTTCTAGAGGAGTTGATTTCACTTCCAGGTTAGCAAGACTGTTTGCATTTGCCTTTAATAGTTTTGTTTTCTTTGTGCTTATGATTAGGCTAGTCTCTGATGCTCTCTGTTCTATTTCTGACAACTTATCCTTCATCTGTAGGTGGTTGTGAGACAGTAGTGCGATGTCATCAGCAAAATCTAAGTCGTCTAGTTGTTCTGTCCGTGTCAGTGTCCATTGAATTCCATTTCTTCTATTTGTGTCGGTCTCTCTCATGATCCAGTCAACTGCCAGTAGGAATAAGAATGGTGACAATAAACATCCCTGTCGAACCCAGTTGTAATGTCAAAGGGATCTGTAAGTTGACCTTCATGCATCATCCCTGTGTATGTGTTCTTAATTATGTTAATGAGTTTCTCATGAATTCCGTTATGGCCCATTAGCTTCCACAAAACTGATCTATCTAGACTATCAAATGCCTTTTGATGGTCAATAAAAACAACAAAAAATGATGTGTTGAATTCCAGTGATTGCCTCAAGATGATACGTAAGGTAGCTATTTGGTCAGAATATTATATGTTTTCGCGAAATTTCGCTTGATTGTCTGGCAGCTTCTGATCCACAGCCTTCTTCATACGTTCCAAAGTTATTCTGTTTAAGACTTTTCCTGTTACTGATAAAAGCATTATTCTCCTGTAGCTATCACAGAAGCTGAGGTCACCTTTTTTCGGTAGCTTTACGAGATGTCCTTCTTTCCCGTCTTGTGGTATATCTTCCTCTCTCCAGATCTTAACCAATCAATTCGTACAGCATCTGTGTTGATGTTTCTCTGTCTGCTTTAAGAATATCTGCCGGTATATTATCTGGGCCTGGTGCTTTGTTATTTTTCAATGTTTTGATAACTTTGGTGATTTCGGCCCTGTTGTTTGGTTGCAATTGATTGGTAACATGTCTCTATATGGTTGTATATCCGCATGTTGTGGAGGTGGCTGTTGGTTAAACACCTCTTTGCATGAAATGTTCCACCCATCTTTTCATTTGCTCCTCTGTTGTTTTCAGTGTGTTCCCATCTTTGTCCTTTACTGGTCTGTCGCCTTTATTGGATTTGTTAACAT
>MJUU01050551.1:15807-34045 GCA_002080025.1 Modiolus philippinarum | reverse complement strand
TTTTTTTCTTTTGTCAACTTTTACCAGTGTCTCCGGTGATACCCATTCTTGATGTTTCCTGTTTCGTTCTCCGGCTGTTGCTTCGCATGATGAAATAAACACATCTTTAACTTCTTTCCAATAACCCTCTGGTGACAGTTAATCAACACCCCTGCTGTTCAGGATGGCAAACCGGTTTCTAATATCAATCCCAAATTCTTCTTGTTTTCCTTTGTTTTTGAGTTTTGAGACGTCATATCTTTTAAAGGCCTGTCCTCTGTTTCCATGAAGCGTCTGCACCTCTTTTGACTCTCACGTCTTGAAGGCTTCGTGTGAACCTTCTTGGAATACAGACATGGTCTATTTGATTTTCTGTTCTCATATCTGGAGAAACCCATTAGCTAATCATAGATTGCCTATAGAAGTTGGAAGATGGCAAATCATAGCAAAAGAAAATAGAATGTTTTATGTAATATATGTAGTGATGCAGAAATAGGTGATGGCTTTCACTTTGTTTTGCAATGTAAATCTTTAAAAAAAAAGAGCGTAAACAATATTCACCGAACTATTATTATAAAGAACCAATACAATGAAATTCAAAAAACTGTTTCAGTGTGTGAAACTGTGTAGGTTATCACCATCATGCAGCAAATTGGGTTCTCGTCGAACGGTTTATGTAAGAAGGTTTGCGTATAATTGAGAAAAATGTAAATACATTATTTATTTAAGAAACATTGGACGGTTCAGGGTAATGTTTAGGTACGGTTTTTGAATTTTTAACATTCATCAACCTAAACATTATCAATATTACTAGGGGTGGTTGTTAAGAATTATCATTCAGCGAAATTCTCCTGATAATTAAAATATAAGTACTACATATTTTGATTGTTATATGCTTATTGTATATAAGACATGCACCAGTGTTTATTTTTTGTAAATATATGTGTATTTTAGTTAGTCTTTGTACCTATGTTTATCGATTGTTTTTATGGAATAAAGAATCTGGAAATCCTGAACGATTTGACGTCACAATAGAAACCTCCAAAAAATAATGTCATTTGTTAAACTTTTTTCTGTTTTATCGCGGTTATTTTACGGAAGAAAAATGTTCTTAAATTCAACCATTATTAAAGATCAGGATAATTACACTTGTTTGAGAAATTCTTCTTCTTTTTCCTGGTTTCACATGGGAAAAGAGGGAATTTCTCACACACGTATAAGATATTTAAGTGGACACATGGAACGACAGACTGCCGAATAGGTAATAGGTCTCCCTAACTTCTTTGTCACATTTCCTTAGCTAATTTGTGAAACCATGAAACACATACGTGAATATAAACTCCCATATAATTGCACAAAAACATAGAAAATGGGTTCTTTATTCAGCATTTTATCGTATCATGTAGATTTCAATTGCAACTCTTGACCGTATCATGCAGCTGATTTTTATCGTATCATTTTTTCTCTAACTACGTCCATTTGAACGCAGTTTTCTCGATAATGATAGAACACAAAATCGTGATTGTGGTATGAAAAGTAAGAAAAATGAATGATATATCCCGCAAAATAAAATTAATTTTGAATTCAATATGTTATTGGGAAGTATTTGCATTGAAAAGTAGAAAAAAAATTTTTTTTTCCTGTTTCAGCGCTGAATAAATCAAAATATGTCTTCAAATATGTAACAAAAAGCAAAATTATTCTGTTGTACAAAATCTTTGATCTTTTTGTTCCACTCAGAAATACGGAGAGACAAAATGAAAATATAGATATAATAACCTTGGTCTTTCAACGCCTTTTATTGTTTATATCAATTTTGACCGTATCATCATACAGATTTTGCTCAAAATGATACAACGCGGTTGTACGGTGTGCTCTAGTAAATATTAAACCCAGTCCGTCATGTTTATATGGCCATCCTGTAGAGAATTTAATCCATTGTCATATACATACTCAAGATATGTGTCTTTTTGCATGCGTCATAAAGAGAGAATGAAGCCGGTCATATCTTCAGGGGTGTAATATGAAATCTGTATCAAATGGGGTAAAATATGGATTTTTCAAAATTGCGACTGACGATTTTCCAGTTCACGGAATAAACAAAGATTTGCATATTTCAGTATGATTTTACGGAATTAAGTTATAAAACAATTTATCCATTTACTGGTAACAAGCAACATTTTTGCGGATTTTTAGTGTACACCCGTCACAAGTTTCTTACTTTTATGTAGTTGTTCCAGTTAAGTTGTTATGAAAATACTTTGTCGGTTTGTGAAGAAAATTACCAGTGTTAGCAAATATTAAGCAAGATGTACACCTTGAATCAAGTTTCAGTTATTCCAGCACTCTTTACTAAATATAAGCGTTGGCAATAAATGTAAGTTTTTGTCACACAATGACGAAACCTGCCTAATCTCAATGATCTCATTTGAATGATCTTGTGTCAAAAATATTTCAAAGCAATTTATTTACAACTTGCAGTACAAAAGTGTTTACATTTACTGGCACGCGATTCATTCCCATTAACTTACTTTTCTATTTGAAAATAGTCTGTCTGTTGGATGAGAAACACCAAACAAGAGTAACTATCTGTTGAAATGTAAAACACACACGAAAGAAAAAAAATGGGGTGGCAAAAGCCCTTTTTTGCTATTCCATACAGGGATTTACCTCCACTTCTGTCAGGTTGGGTCCCAGGGACCCACCATTTTAATCTTCCTGGGTCCTTCTGAACAAAATGTTGGACTCAGGAGGTCACATAGTTTTTTCTTGATTGAAGAGTAAGTTTAGTTGTACGTCAAGTAAGCAATATTTAAGCTTTATCATGACGAAAGCCTGTTAATCAATTCAAAAAATTACATATAAGAATTTTATACAGGTTGAAGGGACAAAAGGTGTAACGAGTTTTGATCAGAGAAATAAATTTCCTGCCCTTTACCCATTTCTTCACTTTTCCTGTCAAGAGAAATGGATAGGGGCAGGAAATTAAGCCTCCCATATCATCCCTCGACCCATACTAGCCCTCTGGCCTCCGGCCCTCGGGCTAATATGGATGTCTCGGGATGATATGAGATATGATATGAAAAATGCCATAGAATAATCTCTATTTATTTTATGGAATGTAATCTTTATAATGAAGAAAGAGTTGAATTACTGAATTATTTAAGTAATTGTGACATAGTTATAGAATTGCTTTTAGCTGGTGACTGCAATTTGACCTTTGAACAAAATATGGAATTAACAATTATTCATATCTTTGGAAGTCCAGGCGTTTCAATAAAAATTAGTGCCTTGTCATTTCGTAAAATTACTTATTATATTTTATCGCCCACTCTAGGCCTAAAAAACATACATGTGTTTCCGGTAACATACTCTTCAAAATTAGGGTCGGTAGGTAGGCATTTTTTTTTTATTTTTTCCAAAACTTTTTACATAGAGACATATACATGTAGAGAGTAACTTCTGGACTTTAACAGTGCTTCTTTAAAAATTGCCCCGAAAAAATTTAGGGTAGGCATTTTTAGCCCCAAAAATCTAGGGTCGGTCGGGTTACCATAAACACAGATTTTTTTTATTCTTCCCTAGTCTCTCTCCCCCTTTTTTTCTTTTTCATTTTTGTATCATTACATTTATATGCCCACTGATTTATCTTAATGTATAGACATTTTGAATTTTGATTGGTCTATGTATATATGGGAGAGCATAACTTGTGTTCAATCCCTTTAACTTGTTTATATTGCAAAATAAATATGTTTGAATGAAAGACACAACGGGTTCCATTTTTAGCGGTGTAAGATTAATAGGATCTTGCAAAATGTCAGATCAAAGATCGGGGTATCTTTCATGAGTGTAAGAAATTTCGTCTTTTCTCGAGTTGAGCGTAGCGAAAAGAGAGGGGTCAACCGGAGGAAAAATGACATCATCCAACGTTGGAACAAGGGACAGATATTTTCTACCAACGAATCTTACGTTGTTATTCAACATATGGGTAAAAATGGGTCAAAGACTCAAATGGCCGGGTTGCGTTTTGGTGTTTTAAGCTATAAAGTGTTGTTTTATAGGTTCGGTAATGGCTCTGTGTATAGAATATGTTGAAAATATTGATAAAAAATGACTAAGTTAAAAGGCCAGGAAAAATAGGAAAAATATTGAAAATAATTCTATAAAGTCAGGTGCACATTTTCAAAATATATAAAAACAATCTGTGAAGTTTCAAAGGTCAGAGATGAAAACTGTAGGAGGAGTTGATTTCACAAAATAGGTACCTTTGTTGAAAATGTGATAAAAAATGATTAAGTTCAAAAGTCCGTAAAAATAGGAAAAACTTTTCAAAATAATTCCAAAAAGGGAGGTGCACATCTACAATATATATATATAAACATTATGTGAAGTTTCAAAAATGTAGGTTGAAAACTGTAGGAGGAGTTGATTTCACAATATATGTACCCTTTGTTGAAAATGTCGATTAAAAAATGACTAAGTTCCAAAGCCTGTAAAAATAGGAAAAAAATTTCAAAATAATTCCAAAAAGGGAGGTGCACATCTACAATATATATAGAAACATTATGCAAAGTTTCAAAGATATAGGTTGAAAACTGTAGGAGGAGTTGATTTCACAAAAATATGTACCCTTTGTTGAAAATGTCGATAAAAATGACTAAGTTCCAAAGTCCGTAAAAATAGTAAAAGATTTTCAAAATTATTCCAAAAAAGGAGGTGCACATCTACAATATATATAGAAACAGTAAGTGAAGTTTCAAAAATGTAGGTCGAAAACTGTAGGAGGAGTTAATTTCACAAAATAGGTACCCTTTGTTGAAAATGTCTATAAAAAATGACAAAGTTCCAAAGTCTGTAAAAATGGGAAAAAATTTTCAAAACAATTCCAAAAAGGGAGGTGCACATCTACAATATATATAGAAACAGTTTGTGAAGTTTCAAAATTGTAGGATGAAAACTGTAGGAGGAGTTGATTTCACAAAATCAGTATCCCATTTTCCCCGCCCGCCCATCCGCCCGCCACGAGGAACATTTCCAACCCACAAAAAAAACGAAACTTGAATGGAAATGAAGAAATTACTATCTTCGTCTATCAGCGTCTTGGAACCAGTTTTGTACCAGGTTACTCCTTGTTTGTCTAAAATAATGAGCGATCCCGCAAATGCGCAATCGGTGTATTGTAAACGACCATTTATGGAAGAAGGCTTCATGCTACCCTGACCTCTATGGGCTCGGTCTAACACGGAAAGCAGCCATTTTCTTTGTCTAAATCACTTGCGGTTTATCGGCAAACAGTTTTGCACAGTGTATTTAATCTACGCATTTTAAAATTTGTATATCATTTGAAAGACTTAGTAAACTTTCACAGAAAAAAATTTAAAAATCGTGTTTTAAGATATGGCGAACTCGGGTAAGCATTCTAGAATTTATGACATTACAAAAAGGGACATAGCTCCTTGTGTAAACACATGAATAAGGGACGATATTTCTGTGTAGATTTAATAATTTTAGGGCAAATACAGATAGCACTAAAATCGAACGCCAGTACACGTGCGAGACAAGATAATCTCGGACACCCTTGGTTAAGATTTCAACCATCTCAAATTCAGCAATCTTCGTCCGAGACTAGAAATCTTAACCTTTTGTGTCTGAGAGTAATAGGATCTTGCATAAGGTCAGATTAAAGATCGCGATATTTTTCACAAGTGTGAGAAATTTCGTCTTTTCTCGAGTGGAGCGTAGCGGAACGAGAGGAAAAGACGTAGAATTTCTTACACGAGTGAAAGATATCCCGATCTTTAATTTTGATCTATGCAAGTACCTATTTCTTCCGTAAAAAGTGGAAAGAAACGCCTGGAAACCTTTACTGTTTAAACAATGTTGTCGCCATTTGAGTATTCTTTACATTGTGACGTCAGGTGGTTTATGACGTTAAGTCATGGTTACGATTATTGTATCACAAAAATCAACACATCTGGTTGGTCATTCACCGATGTGAGATGAGGTCGCGTGATCTCACATGGGTCATCTCCCACTGTAAACCACCATTTACGGAAGAATATCCTGTCTCATACTTCCAATGGTGTAAATTTTTTCTTTCATTTTTTTATTGTTATAATTACTATTTTTATTTTTTTCCATTATTATTGTTACTTTTATTACTTTTTTCAAACATTATTATTACTAATATTATTATCATTTCTATTATTATTTATACTATAACAAATCCGAGATTAATTCTAATTATCGCAAGATATTCAACGAATGATTTGATGACGCAGTAACTAACGAATGCACGTAGCGCATGAGTGAATTATAGCGTTTTTCGATCATGAGTTGTATAAACCTAGGATATTACATAGATCTTCTCTAATATTAAGTGGTATTTTCAAATTCATTGCATGAACAAACGTCTTCGATGTAAATCCGCTGAGACGTTTACTTAACGACTACGTTGATAACGTGTATTGTGACGTCACTTCCTAGAGTGAAATTATGGAAAATAATTTCGCAGTTAATTATCACTTTTATTTCACTGAAAAATTTCAATCTTTCACCGCAATCTATATAAAAATATTATTTAATTTACTTTAAGGTAAATGTTCGTTCTGTTACTGGGAAGTGTCACTGAAAAATCTAAATAGCAACAAGCTCGGTAACTGTAGTCCACCCTCATCTAACCCACTTCCATTAACATCTAATAAAATAGCCTTCCACAATGTTCATATTTTACGTATACTGTTCTGTAATACATATTGCTTATATTCCCTAATTCATGGCGCCCCATATCCTTTTTTGTATGCATCCTCCATAAGCATGCTCTACACCCGCATTAAGTCAATTAATTACATTTAAATACTAGCTCTGTTAATCTTCAAAATAGAGGAATAAATTCAACCGAAAATTATTTCCATGACAATTAGTTCATATTGCACGACACCTACATATTTAATCATTCCATGAGCCGATTCTATTTGGAACCTTGCAATGTCTGAATTTTTGTAAATTTTGTTGAAAACTAAGGAGAATCTCCCTTCTTGGTTGATTTTGGCTTTACAGTCAGATCATATTAGTTATTTGTTCTCTATCAGTTTTTACACATCTCTGAGTATATGGTCTTCCAAACGTTTAGATTTTTTCTGCACTGAAGAGACATAAGATGTCGAAATGCTTATACGCAGAAAAAAATCACAGGTGACAGTAACTTCGGTATTTTGTTATTTGTTTCCATGCTACCTCCTAAACCAACAGCCCTTCAATTCCATGTAAGCATATTATATAATATAGAATGAGAAATGTACATTTAACAGCAAACATGAAAATAATGGCCATGCGAAAAAGTAGTGTTATGTACCGATATGACGCGTCCATAAATCTTTTAAATAAATAATTCTTATAAGTAACTGTAAATTTATAGATACTGAAGTAGATAAAAAGGTTCGAATACAATATTTTGCAGAGGACAGAACTTTGTACAATCAATTCAGGTGAAATATTTTCTAGTTATTGTACCCTGCAACACAAAGAATGGGCAAAATCTTTAGCAGTGGACTGAACTTTGAACGACTGTATCAATTTTTTATCATCTCGAAGCCATGAAATGGCTGGAGAGATGTTAATATGACAAAAAAAAATCACGTGAGGCTTCAAGCCTATTAACAGCTCTAAAAGATGATCTTCGTGCTTCCGATAAAATATAGTGCGCAAGTTTCTTTCAAAATCGTATACATTGTGTTTTATGTTATATTTCTTCATTTTCTCGAGTTGAATACGTATTGTTATGTTAAATTGAAAACAATATGCATGTTTATCAAATTACTCGTTTTTATCATATTGCGTCTCGGATCAATGAACTTGTCGCGCAGTAATTTGTCAAAGATGAAAATAACAATTGTTTACCTGTGACAGTGTATTGCATATATTTGTAGCAAGGATTTGTATAGTGAGAGTCTCACTATACAAATTCTTGTCTATAGCAATGAAATCGACATGCGAAATCACACAATCCGATTATTTTCACGTATTACGGAATAACTCAATACATGCAGACGTATGCAGCAGTTCTTTGGATGACTATGAAGTTTTGCCACGTGTAGTTTTTTAGGGCTTCGAGATTCAGCTCCATCGGAGCTTTGATTTGTGTAGTTGTCGGTCCTGAATTAAAGATGTATATTTCCGGTGTAGCAGGTAATTGCTGATTTTATTTGACGATTGCTTTTTTCTTAATGATTTGAGCATTATGATTTTGTAAAGCATGATGTATAATTCCTGTGTAGTTCTCTCTAGCAGATTGTGGCATGTGATTTTTATAATTTTCAGCCACTGTATGTGTTACCTGTTATTTTTTTATTCCATTTGCCAATACCAATCCTGACTTTATCCTGACCCACTGACAATGTGACGGGTGCTGTATACAGATTGGGACATGCTTGCCCTTTCGGAACACCTGATGCAAACCTCTTTTTTTATTGGGGTTCACGCAGTCAGTGTGAAAATGACATTAACCGTTAAGCTACCAAGCAGTTCTTTCAAAACCATAAATGCCTCGCTGATTGTGTTACGGGTGTTGTATGCAGGACAGGACAAGCTCAACCTTCCGGAGCACCTGATGTCACTCTGTTTCTTTTTTCAGAGTTCACACTGTTGGTGCTTTAGTTTTTTGTGTCGTATTTGTAGGTTTTGTGTGTTTGTGGGTGTGTAGTGTCTTTGGTCTTCCGTCTTCTGGTGTTCTTGCCTTTGCCTGGTCTCAGGACTTTGATTTATTTATTCTTGTGCTTTGTTCCTTCGGTATTCTACTACCGGTGTTTCATCATATCTTATTTCAAATATTTAGTAAAGTTCATTGCATATATTTTAATAGAAAACTTGAAATATTGTATGAATACGTTCAATGAATAAATGCCAGTCCCTTATATATGTAACAGGTGCATTGGAAAATGTCGCCATCTTTTATTCACATTGACAACCTCGTGCTGTGGGATATAATCTGAAGAAATTATTTCGTTAAATATTTTTTTTTAGTAATATCCATGAAAGAGTCGAGATACTTAAATGGAAATAAATAAGTTATTAAAAACCACTTTACGTGAAAAAAAATATTGAAGAGTTTACAAAACTGCACCCTTTCCGAAGCGGATGTGTTATAGGTAATTAAATGTTGTAAATATTCTATAATGCATTTTATTCATTGTTTTTATTTTTTGTAAGGCCTTAATATGATGTAATTTGTTTGGCCTAGTTATGTAACTTGTTTACAATAAACAATGGTCAAGGTTATTACACCTTAGAACATGTGGAATATTCTGGAATTTGAATTCAGATTTTAACATATAGATTTTTCTAGATCTTTCCCTTACATAATCATTTTAGTCATGTGATAATTTGTTGATTAGTATGTTCTAGTATTATCTTGTGAAGAATTTTCTGGAAAGAAAAAATGTATTTATATATGATAGCTGAAAAGGGTTAAGTCAGTCAGTTTAATAAGTTTATACAGGATTAATAAGTTTATATAGGATTATCACGCACATCTTTCGTATTGGAAATCGACATCAATTATTGTGAATTTATCAACTATTTAGTGAGGATTATATCAGGAATATTCTATGGGACATTAATTGGTGGAATTAAGTGAACTATTAATTTGGACTATTACTTGGACTTCATTATTGTCAGATAAGTTATATATTGTATTTATTTTGTAAAATAATTATTTTTTGTCTAATTAAATAGTTAATTTGAGCCAATTTTGTTTTATCATTGTTGACTTCAATTTACAATAATTTATTGGTAATTTCTGCCATAACAGATGTTTTAATGGATTTCTGTTTCCTGTCCGCGGTAGACCATGTTGTTGAACAGTTTTAACTCTGACAAATGCAGATCCCTCTACAATTATCGCTAATTTCGGGGCGTATTAGACCAATATTCATCTCAGTGACTATCAAAAGATATGCAATTCTTTTTAATTTTATTAAGGAACCATTATTTCGAATAAGAATACTAACCTTAGTTGACCAAAATCTTTTCAACGGCTTAAACTTGTAGTTCTATTAAACCTCTGTTTTTCCCAAGTCAAACTGTTTTCTACAACTTGTAAATGATACGGGAAGCACGAAACTTACTTCTTAAAATATTTCCTTATTGGAAGTTTTGAACGGAAAAATTGATTTGTCCTCAGAAAACGTCAATATTAAATTAAGGTGAAAGGGCATTTTATCATTCAAGGAAACGTAACCTCACAACAGTAAAGAAATAAAAGTCCATCCTTTTGAAGCACTATGTATGCAATTTTATAGAAGATCAAATAACGGCAGTAGAACACTGAAGGAACAAAAGAGTGGTATTTTCAAAATTGAACTTCAAAGACATGGCAAAAACAAGAACAGAGGACAGCCACAAAGCACAGAAATAAACAAGGCACGCATAGTGTGAACTCTCAGAGTGACATCAGGTTCTCCGGAAGGGTAAGCATATACTGTTCTGTTAACAGCACCCGTCACACGATAAGTGAGGAAAATATGCTTTTGAAGTTTTTGTTAATACTTTAATTGGTAATTTGTCCTATGCCAGCTTTTACACATATATCGGTATATGGATTTCAAAATGTTCTGATTTTATCTGTAAGTTGTTGAAATGCGCATATTCAGACACTAAATTTACAGCAATTTCGGTATTTTTTATTTAGTAATTAAACATTGACAGGGACAAATTGAAACCACAAACTCACTAACGAAGACAAAACTTAAATTTAGCATATTATAAATGGGATAAAACAAAAAACTAAAGCACTTACAGTGGGACAATATTGTGACACAATTTCCACAATATGTCATCCCTAAAACGTAGAGTAATGTTAGATCTAAAAAAACTGTATGAAACACTCTTATAAACAGTATTTTAGAGGTCTTACACTGATTTGTAGTCCATGACAAATATTTATAACTGAAAAAAGGTTCCGAGGGACACCTGATCTATATACGTTTTCCCAACGGCGAGATGAAATGCTTAAGTGTGAAACGGTAATCAACATTAAGGTTTTGTCGTAAACAAGACCAATTTGCACGGTTCGGATTGCTTCAACATATATTGAAAACTACTATATTGTTATGTTTTTACAATTAAATCATCCTAGTTTCCGACACTTTCGAAAGTATTTCTTTCTTTAATTGCTAAATGACGATTGTATTTCCTGTTATCACTATGGCAGATAATTGACCTCAGTTCCGTTTTAAACAATTGTGACCTTGACTTTCAAGTATCATTGAAACATGTTATATAATAGATAAGATAAGATATATAGAATCCACAATTGCATCGAGTGAGAAACGGCATTTCTACACTAGAGATAGTAAAATTTTCAAATATTTAAACGCGAGGCTTGCCGAGCGTTTAAAATATTTGAAAATTTAACTATCGAGAGTGTATGAGAAATGTCGTTTCTCACGAGATACTGTTGTGGATTTTATTTCTCTAATGATTTTAAGGAAATTTTAGACGAAAACATGACCCCCTTTTCTGATTATCCACAATAAATGTGTTCTTTGAGCGTGACGTCATCAGGCATGGTCGCCTTTTTTCATGACGTCACAATGGTCAAGTTGGAAAACGGCAAACATATTTGACGTCATAAATGATTTTCATCCAATCAATTGCCGAGAATAACATTCTCTCTAGAGAGGAGAAACATATTTCTCCAACTGTTCAGGAAACGTGAAAACAGGACAGAAATTAGAGAAAAAGCAAATCACCATAACATTGGTATAGTAATCGAAAACATTTAAATAAGTAAGCGACATTATTTGCAGAGAGCAAAAAGATATACTCATAAATAAGTGATACAATATTCTCGGGGGGTCACTCCATAAGATTTTTGGTAGGGATGAGCCGCTGGCACATCAGGACCCCCACCCTTATCATATATCAAGAATCTCAAAAATATCTACCTTATCACATATTTTTAGCAGAAAAGTAAACCTAATCATATATAATGCAGACAAATATACCTTGTCATATATTGGGGTGAATACTGTAAATTCTTTATTTTCAATCAAAAAGTAGAAAATTACACACATTTTAATACTTTATTAATGATGCTAATTAGTATCTGATTGAGTTGCAACAAATTGACCTTATCACATATCCCTACCTTATCACATATTTTCATCACAATTTACTACCCTTATCATATAATCTGAAGCAAGAAAAAGGTACCTATTCCAGCGGCTCATCCCTACCTCATCATATAGTGGAAGTGACCCCCCCCCACCCGAGACAATATTTGTCTTAAGTGTTACGACAGTCCTAGTATATAAGCACGCAAGCTCTTACATTCCCTACAATCATAATTTTGTATTTAACGACAAGACTAAAAAAAAAAATGACTAATATTTTGCTCAATGTTATGTTACATGCCCCATGAATATTATGACACACTGTTATCCCCGATTGTATAAATATTTGGTCTTTTTCAGGCATGACAGACATTCAGGTATGATGGACAATTCTGAATCAGATCATTTTTATTTTTCTTATTTAGGCATGCAAAATGGTGGTACTTCTAATCAGATATCACTTGTTCGCATTAAACACAATGATTCAAAAGTAGGTAGGAAACATGTCTAAACCTTTATATGCATGTTTTGTCTATGTTAAAAAAGCATACGACTCTGCTTGGCACATGGATTTCTTTTACAAGTCAAAAAGAGCTAATGTTGGCTCAAAATTTTATACTATAATAAAATTAATGTATAGAAATACTGAACTTTGTGTAAAAATTGATTCTTGTTGTACAGACCCTTTTAAATCCAGCATTGTTCGGTAATTGTGTTGTAACCCCTATTAAGAGTTCTAATTTAAATATAGTTTCTGTTGTTACGTGTTGGCAACGAATTCAAAAATCAGGCTTACGTTGTATAAAATTAATCTTCAAGGTTATTTGTGAAAAATCTGTTAAAATTTGAGCTGTAACGTAACTATGGAAAGCCGCAGTGAACCCCCGGTAATAATTATTTTTTTAATACAGAATGTACTAAATTAAATAATTCTTACCGGGTTTCATAATTATTACCGGGATTTCCCGGTAATTATTATATTTGATGCCCAAAGATTTTTCATAGCCACAAAAGTCTTCTTACACAATAATTATTACCGGGACATACAAAAATCTTCGGGCACAATAATTACCGGGATGGAAGTTGAAAGCCCGGTAATTTTTGCATCTTCTGAATATCTTGTGAAACAAAAATTTCCGGGGCGGAAGTTGAAAGCCCGAAAATTTTTTCGACAACTAAGTGATAAATAACTAAAAAATTACCGGACAGGAAGTTGATAATTCTTATGACCCGGAGATTATTTTTGACAAAATGAATTAGAAAGAAACTCAAAATCTTCGGGGCGGAAATGGTAAGCCGAGAATAATATTGCGGTTAAAACGTGTGCAAGGGAAAGTCTAGAAAACAACCGAAGCTATAACACTTTCGGAACACTAATACAAGCAGACATTACATACAACAGTTGTGCACATAAAGGTTTTATCTATTTATTTAAGCTTGAGAGAGTAAGTTAATCTGAATCAACCAAACAACTTTAATTAGTCACTAAATCAACGGTCTTCTAGTTTAAAATTAACGCACATGACCCTATTACATGTCACTAACTATTGTCAGGCTTTCATCTGGTTCATGATACCAAAATGTCAAGCTGTTTGCTTGTTTGTCGAGCGGTCAGGTTCATTTTTTTTAGTGGTGCCCTCACCTGTGTTCTAAGGTACACAGGGAATCTCACTAGGTCTGAACACAGAAGTGGTGTTTACATATAAGACTTCAACTCAAATTGAAGCTGTAGTGTTTTATAATGATTAAAGGGGAAGGATTAGGGTGTGCAATCTGCACTTATATAACTACTCTAAAAGTAGGCAAGAGGATAGTTATCCAATTGTGTCACAGTTTGTCTGGTATATACAGTCTTTCTATAATGTGATCTATAGATAGCTGAAGTCTGAAAACAGGGAACACACAAGTAATTGCCTATGCTGGAACCGTACAGATCGTACTTTACAGACAGCTACAGACTATTTCATAAGTGAATAAGTATGTCCACCAACAGATAGGCTTAGGGCACAGACCATTTGATTTTCGTGGGGGGGGGAGGGGGGGTGGTGCCTGGGATTTTTCAGAAAAAAAAATTCTGGCCCTGACTTTTGCATAAAAAACTGACCAGCTACTGGGTTGAATGGTCTGTGCCTCAATAAACCTATATGCCCACGAGTAGTATATGGGCACGAACAAAGTCGTATTTGACGAGGTGGTGCGAGGTGGTGCCGGAAGTGACGTCACCGGAATTGACGTAGACCGGATATGACGTGACCGAAGTCACGTGACCGGAAGCGGAAGTCACGTGACCGGAACACGACGTGTTTTTTTACTGCGCATGCGCAAGAAAAAGTGGGGATTCCCTGAAAAATCTATTTTTAGAACGGGGGAAGCCCGAACTTGTCCCCATATACTACTTGGAGAACCTATACTTTTTGAGTCTGTTTTGCGTATTTTCGTGCTGTTGTGATGTCATATTAGGGTAAATCGAGGTCGCTGAATCGATTGGTGCAGGTTTCAAAACCCNTAGAAGGCGAGATCTAGGAAAGTACCTTGGATAGTTGTAGGGTGAGGCCAGTGACAACACTATGAACTAGTGAAGTCATAGTCAAAGGCGAGGCACTCAGGACGAGGTCAAAGGTCAAAGGTCAAAAAGGTCAAAGGTCAAAGATACACTTAGCACCTCGTCAATAACGATTGCAGCGCCCTCTATATTGGCACAAAAAGTCCCTCTTGAACTAATTTGCATATTTTAGGGAAAATTAGGGGAAAATGAAAATATTTTACAAAGAATGCACTATGGGGCTCCTCGCCAAAAGTGTTCTGAGGTAACCCGTTATACTACTCCCACGAGACAGAAAAAGGGAACCTCCAGATGAAAAAGGAATGTATGGGGTAATTTATGGGACAACTAACTTAGTAAATAATCAAGATGTTATGAGCTTCATATACATATGTATATATATATATGTATATATTTGGGTTATTGGATGTGGTTTGTTTCCATTGATTTATTCACTTTTTTTACCTTTTTGGGGCCATTTAGGGCTTACTATATGGTGTGAGGTTCCTCACTGTGTTGAAGACAATATGGTGACCCCTAGATGTTTTCTTTTGGGTCGTTGTAACCTGGATATGGGATGTTGTCTCCTTGACATTAACCCCATTTCCTTTCTTTTTCATATTAATCTAATATTACTGCTAATTTCCAGTTTCGGTCGATATTATTTCTTCAATAAATATGTTATTATCTAGTACTTGTTTCTGTACTTAATTTAGAAAAAAACAGTGCTTCCACAGTGTTCAACAAACTAAACATGCACAATGCATATGTGGTAGTGTTGGATTTTTGTAAATAATTAATATTTTTATATGTTTTATAGATATTGGATATATTGTATCAGTGTGGAATATTTATTATACTTGTTTCAGTATAATATTAATACTAAGACTGATTTATATTTTTAATTACAGTTATAATGTAGTCTGCTAAATCAGTCAGGTGTATAACTTATTGATTTCATACCTGTAAGAGTATTTTCCTATTTTCATTGGTTGGTTTTGCCTGGATAGTTTAGGNAAATCATAAAAAGTTAGCAATAAAAAACAAGTGTCAAGCTAGCCGACAGTAATATCCGACATTAAAGTTAGTCGACAATAATCTAGCCCACAATAAAAATAGGCGCGTTCGAATAATATTTTGTACATTCTGAACAAAAATGAAGTTTTTACAGAATAATTAGTAAATTAGAAGCAAATTAAGGTTGTTTAATAATTAACGTTAATTATATATAAATGGGGCCCTCTTGGAGGTCCGCGCTGCTATAAATAAACAAAAATGGCACAAAATCATATGCAATACACACTGATTGATTAAATAAGATATTCAACGAAAAATTTAAGATAAAAGCTCAAGTTTATTTTAAAAATGCTTTTTGATAATATAAGATTAATTAACAAACGAGTACTTGAAATGACACGGAAATAAGTAATGGAATCAGGGACTATATATATCCCTGATGGAATTTATTGAATTAATTCAAAACCATTTAAACATATATCTAAATGTAATTCTTAAATTATACAAAATAGTGCATTAATAAAACAGAAATCGATCATGAAGGAAAACAAAATTTATATTAAACGTTTTGAATAGGTAAGTCCGAGATCGGAAAATTGAACCAACTTAATGAATGTTGGCTGGCCCTTCACAGAGAGTTCGCCAAAACGACCCTTTGTCTCCTGGTAGATACAAGCAATACCTTTCATATGAGCCATAGGTTCTGACCGGGCCCAGTCAGGGGTCGTTTCAAAGAGGGTACCCGATAAAGGTTTGTAAACAGTGAAAATCAACTTGACACGTGTCGGCCGGACCTTTATAAAAAATTTGCCAAAATGACCCTTAGGCTGCATGTAGGTACATACAAGACCTTTCATTTTAGCTATAGGGTTTGACCCTGCACCCCTAGGGTCCAGTCAGGGTCCGTTTCAAAGAGTGTACCCTAGGTAAGTGCGAGATCGGAAAATTGGACAAACTCGATGAATGTTGGCTGGATCTTCACAGAGATTTGGCCAAAACGACCCTTAGGCTGCAGGCAGGTACATGCAACACCTTTTATATGAGCTATAGGTTCTGACCCCTGCACCCGTAGGGCCCAGTCAGGGGCCGTTTCAGAGAGGGTACCCGATAAAGGTTTGTAATCAGTGAAACCAACTTGACACGTGCCGGCCGAACCTTTATGAAGAGCTCGCCAAAACGACACTTAGGCTGCAGGTAGGCACATGTAAGACCTTTTATTTGAGCCATAGGGTCTGATCCCTGCAGGTCGGAGTTGGCCCCGGAATAAAGAGTAATCAAGTTCAGTGAAATAAACATCATCCTAGACTCCTATAGACATAAAGTAAACTAACTTAGTAGTAAGTCTTCCACGGAAGACATGTGTCGCCTGCGTAATAACACAAAAATATTCTAAGTTCCATCAAACAGGAAGTGGGCATGCAAGAGATCCGAAACTCTCTTACACGGTATAGGTCCCCATACTGATACTCCATGCCAAATTGCAGACGGCTCGGATACATGGTTCCTGAGAAAAATGCGACAGAAATTTTTGTGACGCCGACGACGACGCCGACGACACCGACGCAAGACGACGGATAGTGATCCCTATATGTCGCCACTGCATGAACGCAGGCGACACAACTAGAAAAAAGACAAGACACACAAAGGCTAATAATGAATTTGTTTTCAGTACGTCTGAGAATGTATAGTTGGAGCAGTGATTGTTTATGACATTATGCAGTTGCCTCTATCATATTTGGGGCAGTGAAACTGAAAATGTATCTCATCTCCTACCTCACCAAAGCTACTCTGCTGGCATATCCTAATTATCCTTTGATGAGCTTTAGTTTTTCTAATGATCTCATTCAATTTTTAGTTGATGTGAAGAAATTCTGGGTATAGTTGGACTTCACCTGAGCTCTAAATTATTGACAATGGATACATATTTTTCTCTGCCATAATTACATGAATTACCTTTAAACTTTATATATATGTCATTGTATGTAAGAAGCTTTCCCTCATTTAGCTCGTGTTTTTGGTTGGACCATTTCCTCTAGGACTACTTTACCAGGCTTTCCGTATTATGACCTGACTACATGTACATGTATCCCCCAAAGACAAAGGTATTCCCCTATCCACCACCTGTGGACGCAACCGGTCAGCTCTGTAGACAGAGCCCTGATACCTGATCCAGGTGCCAGGAATTTACATTTGTGTGAAGACCCTATTATGTCATCAGCATACATTAAACAATTACATGGTTTGTTAATAATAATAATAATAGGATCTATATCATTTCTAAATGATCTGGCAGGTCACTTGTTAATATATTGAACATCTAGGGGCTACAAACAAATAGATTTTGATAGGTATATGTTGGCGGATACAGGGGACAATGTGGATACAACATTATTTCTATGTAAATATTTACAAACCCTGGACAAAGACTAGAGAAATTGTTCATATAGATGGATGTACATGTATGTTGGCTGACACAGCATTATTACTATGCAAATATTGAGGAACCGCCAGACATCCGGGAACAGAGGCTACAAACAAATAGATACAGATGGGCGTGGCTACAAACAAATAGATACAGATGGGCGTG
>MJUU01050550.1:191096-203355 GCA_002080025.1 Modiolus philippinarum | reverse complement strand
GGATGCTGCGGGCCTATTCTTCAGCCGGGACCGCGCACGGCGGCAACATATTTAGAAAAATTGCAATTTACATGATTTATGGCCCCTTTGACTCCTTGTAGCTAGAGGACAGTAAGAGCTGCACAAAATCTGTAATATAAAACAGAAAGCTTATATCAAGAGGAATCCCACCAAAATCCGATGACAAAGACTTCCCATATTGCAATTATGGCCCCTTTGACCCCCTTGTAGCTTGGAAACGGTAAGAGCTACGCCAAATCTGTTGACATACTGGTGAAAGCTTATATTAAGAGGAATCAAAAAGAAAAAAATCCCATCCAAATTTAATGAAAAAAAAGATTTTATATATTTTCAAAAATAGCAATTTCGGCCACGTTGACCTTTTAAGAAACAGTAAAAGAAAGCTTACAACAAGAGGAATCCAAAGAAAAAATCCCATGCAAAATAAAGATTTTACATATTTTGAAAAATTGCAATTTTGGAACTATTGACCCCTTACAGCTAGAAAGCGATACCAGTTAAGAAATATATGTTGTCACTTTACTGAAAGCTTACAGCAGAATATATCCAAAGAAAAAAATCTCATCAAAATCCTATGAAAAAAAAAGATTTTACATATTTTGAAAAATTGCAATTTTGGCCCCTTAGACCCCTTATACCTCAGAAACCGTATTTACGAAAAATATGTTGACTGCCAACTGAAAGCTTTCAGCATCAGGAATCTAAAGAAAAAAAAAACATAAAAATCCGATGAAAAATACAAATTTTAGGTAAACTACACCGTTGCAATTTTTCCCCATTTGGCCCCTTATACCTTCAAAAGGAAACAAGTTTTACAAAATCTAAAAAAGTGTTGTGCTGAATTTTCATAAGGAATCCATTGAAAAAAACTGCATCAAAATCAAAATAGAAACCTTCAGAAATAAAAACTGCATCAAAATGTTACTACAAATATTTTTTTACATTTGGCCCCTTTTGGGCCTCTATTTTCTCAAATTTTTTAAATACTGTGTCAAAACCGGTGCACAATGCTATCATTCCACAATTTTATTATAAACCCCATCTCAATACAATAAATAGTAAAGATCAGTCTGCTCAGCTATGCACTAGTCTGATGCCAGAGACTAGTCAATTTGAATTCGGACTAATAAATTTTTTCAACCACCAGTCACAATGGACTTTTAGAATTTTTGTTGCAGAAATTACAATCTACATTGCCTTACATCGTGGTACAACTTTTTTTTTGGGGGGGGGGACTAGTAAAATTGGATTCGAACAAGTAAATCTGTTATCTCAACTAGCCCAAAGGATTGATTGATTGAATATTGTTTAACGTCTACTCAGCAATATTTCAGCTATATCAATACGAGACCAAGTTTGTTAATAAATAATCACTTTGGGGTATGGAAAGGGCCATGGGACGGGAAATTCTGACTGCCACTGGAAAAGTAGGGTGGAATCGTCAAGGGCGGGGAATTTAGCCTTGTAGCCGATCACCTATGGACCACCCCAGAAAGAGCTTGCTACAAGGGTTCTTTAACGTGCAGGAAGCGTGGCATTTCTTCCAACACGTGGACCTGAGTTTACATCCAATCCGAAAGATGGGTTGTGTATTTATTAATCCCACACAGCCACGGAGTGGGTCCTATTTCTATATCCCGGGACCCTCGGGGTCACCCTCCGTTTAGGAGGGGTCACACCCCGCAAGCCGGAGATACTAGGTCCTATTTCTATATCCCGGGGTTCCCTCGGGGTCCTCTGTTAGGAAGACTCATACTCCAAGCTCAGAGGATGCTGCGGGCCTACTCATAAGCCGGGACCGCGCACGGCGGAGTCCAAAGGACTAGTAATGAAAAAAGTTTTTCGAGCAGACTGAAAGATTCTACAGCCAAATATGTAAAAGCACCAATTTTACCCCTTTTATTCAAACAGGTGGGCCAAAGATCAATGTGGCATTCTACTGGAACCAAAGTTATGCTATTCACAGACACCACCAATACCATTTTTTGACAGCAAAAGTTTTTGCTGTCGAATAAAATCACATTCAAACAATTAGTCTCTCTTCATTGAAGAGGAGATATAAAAAAAAAATCTCATGACGGATGAGGTCTTAATAAAACCCTAATTTGCCACTTTCATACATTTTATCTAAAAGTGTGACAAGATGACAAAAATGAACAAAAAATACATGATCTGTGTATTTTGTGGTAACACATGTATAAAATTAAAAATATATATATATATATATAAAATATGACGCTCTCTAGGTGAAACTACAATTACATTTTTGTTGTGAAATTTTGCTTTTCCATGTACAAATGTACACTTAATCCTATGAATTGGAATAAACATAGCTGGACCATCTTGTACATACAAATCAGAAGACCATAATTCAATTGGTTTTCCATATTAATAACGCAAAGAGTCTGGTAATGGCTTGAACCAACAGACTCTTATATGTGTCTTAGCAGTCCCGTTTACAATGATGCTGTGCATATATAGCTTAAGAATTTGTCCTGGATGTGGGGACAAATCAGAGTTATCAATATCAATAAAACCATCTTAATTACACCAATAAGCTAAAATAAAAGATGATCTACTACTTCTGCTTAATTTACAACCAAGTAAAGTCCCATTCAAATACAATATTTTGGAGACTTTCACAGAAGAACATACTTCATTCACCAAATATAACTAAAACATTCTAATCAACTAATAATCACATGACTAAAATGATTATGTAAGGAAAACCTCTAGAAAATTCTATGTGTTTTAATATTAAGTCAATGTTCTAGAAAAATCTACATGTTCTAAGGTGTAATAAAGTAAGTGAGAACCGAATGTCAATTAAAAGAACGAACAATCCATGGACAATGGAAACATCGGACACACCAAGAAACAATGACACCACTTAAGTACGGGACAAAAAAGAAAAATGAAGACACACACACAGATGAACAACACAAACCGAATAAAAAGCAAGAGTGAGATCAGGTGCACCGGTAGAGTAAGCATCTCCTGCTTCTTATAAGACACCCGCCGTGTTGAACATGTCAAATCCGGTAGTAAAGTCAAATCCAATAGAGGAAAAACAAACTTTAGTTGCAGAGGGAAAGATCTGTTGTCATCTGGGAAACAGATATCCCCTAACGATCCACAAGATCGTGATGTCGACCGTAAAACTTCTGTAGTGATGACTTTAAGTTTTTGGTAACGTACCCTTGCTTAAGTAGTCTATTTGTAAGCAACTGAGCTCTATCAAGGTAGTCACTGTAACGACCACAAGCCCTTGAGTAGCGAATGAGTTGTGAGATGTAAACTCCATATGCAGGTACTTTTAGAATGTTGCTACAAAGAAAAGGGAAGTTGACTACTGGAAAAGTGAAGTCATCGCGGTTGTCATACAGGCTAGTTTGTAATGTACCTCTGTTGTCAATTTCAAGATGAAGGTCAAGGAACGAAGCCGACGTGCAAGTATCTGTGCTATCCTTATTTTTAAGCTCTTTTGGATAAATAAGATGAAGAAAATCACCAAAGCGAGGGTTGTTAAGTGATAAAATATCTTCTATATAACTGAAGCTGAAATTAAAGGACTTGACCAGTTTTTTGTCTTTACTTTGAAGAAGCCCTTCAATGAATTCAGCCTCATAAGAATGGAGAAAAAGATCGGCTAAAAGAGGTGCACAGTTTGTGCCTATTGGAATTCCAATGTTCTGTTGAAAAAAAAGTCCTCCAAACTGGACAAATATATTGTCGATCAAAAACTCTAACATTTTTATCACGTCTTCCTCTGTGTATATTTTCTGTGATTCTGTGATTTTTTCTGTAATAATCTTGACCATTGTTTATTGTAAACAAGTTACATAACTAGGCCAAACAAATTACATAATATTAAGGCCTTACAAAATAAAAACAATCAACACTATGCATTATAGAATGTTTACATACAGTATATCCTTCCGTATCAAGTGGATTACGATATTGCTGCAGTTCGAGATAGTTAAATTTGTGATTTTCAATATGCGAGCTTCAGCGAGCATGTTAAAATAAGAAATTTAACTATCGAGAATGGAGAAATATCGTAATCCAATAGCAAATGGAAGGATATATTGTTTCTCCAATGACATTTACTGTGTTTCAGGCGCAGATTCAATGGTTTATCACCGTTGCAAACGTTGGTCGCGCTATCTTAAAGCCTAGTAACGATGACGTCACAATAGACTTTATGAATGAAATGTAACGTTGCGGGAAACACCACGCAGGAATTTAACCAACATGTGGATTTTGGTTAACACACTGAGAATTGGAGAAAATATTTAATTACCTATAGCAATGTTCAAATAGATAAATTAAACATTAAATTCATTTTCAATAAATGTTTTTACGAATTGATTAAAGCACTAGGCAAAAATTAATTATTATTATGAATAGAAGTTTACTTAATAAAAATTCATAACGTAAGTTATTTCCAATATGGATATTATGCCAAGAAATGTGTCTGTTTAAGGTTTCCTCATCCCCTATTTCCTCTACTTACCCCAACATATTTTCTTGGTAGTTTTTGGCTAATGCTAGTAAATATCATGCTATTGGTTAATCACTTTTTAAGTAAAATATTTTCCCAATAGAGCCTATATAAACATGATGAAATGATTTTAAAAAATAAAATCACATTGCCTACCAGGCTACCCATCTACCTTATTTGTTCAAACAATTTAAATTCAAACAAACATATTTTTGGCCTAAGGTCACTTACTTATGATGTGCATAATGTATGAACATGCATATGGATGGAAAATAATCACCATAAATAAATATCAAGACAGTGATAAAACATGACCAAAAAATAATTGTTTAGTATTGATGCATGTAACAGATCTAGGTGAGGTGAATAAAGTTTGTAATCATACATTCATACAAAATGGAGAAAGCAGATACACCTATTTAGTTATAGGGAAAGACAAGACATATTTTGTTAAGAACCACACCGATTCAAATAAGAAGTACACCGAGACTGACGTAATCAAAATGTTAGAATTTTTGATCGACAATATTTTTGTCGAATTTGGAGGTCGTGTTTTCCAACAGACAATAGGGATTCCTATGGGAACAAACTGTGCGCCGCTTTTAGCTGACCTTTTCCTTTACTCGTACGAGGCCAAGTGTTTACAAGGGCTTATTCAAAGAAAACAAAAACATTTAGCCCAGTCCTTTAATTTCAGCTTCCGCTACATAGACGATGTGCTTTCTCTTAATAATCCTAAATTTAAGGATTATTTACATCAGATCTATCCAAATGAGCTTGAAATTAAAGAAACAACTGAAACACCTACTTCAGCTTCGTACCTAGATCTTTTATTGTATATTGACGAAGTTGGACGTTTGAAATCTAAGCTATATGACAAGCGTGATGATTTTAATTTCCCCATTGTGAACTTTCCCTTTCTTAGCAGCAATATACCTACCTCTCCAGCCTATGGAGTGTACATTTCACAGTTGATTCGTTACTGTCGAGCTTGTAGTTTGTACAGTGATTTTTTGAACAAAGCAAAACACTGTCCCAAAAGCTGCTTAGTCAGGGATTTGTTCAACCTTTGTTAATTTCATCCCTCAAGAAATTCTATGGCCGTCACCATAGCATCATTGAAAGATATGACGTGTCAGTATCCCAAATGAAAGTGGACATTTTCAGCTAGATTCACGTCTTCCCGGATTTGACTACCGACTTTGACATTTTCCCGGATTGAATCACCCACAGTGTGACGGGTGCTGTTAACAGAGCAGGACATGCTTACCCTTCCGGAGCACCTGATGTCACTCTCAGTTTCACTGGAGTTCACACTGTGAGTGCCTTTGTTCTGAATGTTGTGATTTCTGGTTCTGTGCTTTGTGTCTGTCTGGCGTCATTGTTTTTGTGTCTAACGTCATTGTTTTCTGTGTTCTCGTTTTTGCCCTGTCTTTGGACTTCGATTTTTGTGAATTTCACCCCTTTGTTCCTTCGGTATTCTACTGCCGTTGTTTCATCTGGTCAAATGGCCCAAAAACTTAAAATGGACTTGGAGAAATTCCTTACGTACCATTAATTTTATTTTACAAAACCATTAATTAATTTCTGACGAAAAATAATGGGTAGTTTAATGAATTTATGACATTTAATGGTATATTAATGGTATTTTAATGGATATGTCATGGATTTTTAATGGTTTCTTCTGCAGTAGTGTCTGTGACAAGTATAACAGGATGGATTCTTTTGTACATTGGTATTCAGTGTTCTCAGTGACAAGTAGTACTGGATTCATTCTCTGTAAAAAAAGCTTACTAGTGTTCTAAGGGACAAGTATAACAGGATGAATCCTGTTCAACAGTACACGATTCTCCCTAATGTTAAGAGAAGAATGTATGTGTATTTTGAGATTAAAAAGGACTTTATATATCTCAAAAATCAGTTAAATTATGTGTTTTGTTCTCGTTTCCTTTTATCTTGAACAAATAAATAAAAGCATTCTTATTTTCAGTCCTGGAAATAAAACTTAAATGTATAATGACTCGATGATAATTTTAAGAACTTGATGAAAATAGGTTTCTGCGTTATATTCTAAAACACTGTTTGGTTACATGTATCATCCCTTCAAACAAAAAGATTTGGACATTTGCGTTGTGATCTAGAAATGAGAAAATGATCCATTACTATCACACCATTGCATATCTCCATGTAGACTGCATGCTAAATGCAAGTGTTTCTTAGAAACATTATCACAAACGATTTTGGTAGTTGCGACCGTTAATAACCGTCATTTGGTCAGATATGCAAACGCCTTTGCTTTTTTTCCCCGTGTCATAAATGTGTAAAATTTTGCTAATTAACATGTACCTTTAAGGAATTTCAGACAAAATCTGAAGAATTCACATTAATCCTTCACTTGATTTTCGATCTTTCAAATATCTATACACAGCATATGATAAATGCTGAAAGTGAGATTACCCGAAATTTTAATTGCCTGTATCCAAAAAGCAAATGCATAACCTATTATTTTTTCTTGTTAATTGTTTACTTTTCATTGAGTCATTCTAATTCAAAACACTTTTATCATTCTACTTATTTTTATTCAAAGATCAGAATTACCTTTAGTTAGAGTAATCGGGTAAATTCTACTCTTATCAACATCTTCAAAATCGGATTGTTCACTTGCAGTGTGACGGGTGCCACGCGTGGAGCAGATAATGCTTACCCTTCCGGAGCACCTGATGATACCCCAATTTATGTAGGGGTTAACACTGCTAGTGCTTTAGTTATGTGGCGCTCTTGCCTATTTTTGTTTATTTGTTTTGTCCTTGTCATGCTGTTTCAATTCGTGTTGGATATGAATTGCAGTGATTTTGGATTTATGATTTTAAAATCCCCCCCTTTTCTCGTTCTTCTTTCGGTATTTGTTTGCCGTTGTTAATCATTAAGAGTTTCACAATGCTTATCAATATATCAGTAAAACTGACAAAGAAGATGTTATTTTTAATTGGCTAAGAAATTTACATCTATTTACATAGTCTTTGACTTTTGTTTATCACTAGGTGTGATTTTTACGTAAGTAACCACACCCAGTTCGCGTTCCTTTATACGCAGGAACTCTATCTGTTGTATGTTGATACAATGAAAACATGTCAACATAAGCTGATATACATTGTATGCACATCGTGAGTACTTTTTTTTTATTTTTATTTCGTAAGTTAACTTTTTCTATATCTTGTCATGTTGCACTTCCTTTTACGCTCACAGCTGAACTAATATTAATAGATTAAGATATGATCACAAGGAAAATTTATAATCAAAAACCGTTTTTTGTTTACATTTGAAATATCTAAATTATACGAATCTAAACTATTTTCTCGTTCAAAGCTTTCTCTTTTCCTGATTTTGTTTTGCCACTGAGATTTTGGTTTATATATATATATATATATATATATATATATATATATATATATATGTCTTCAAAATGTTTTGATTCGACCAGCACTAAATATATTGACGAAAAGGCCATTGACGGAAACCATATTTACAGTTACTATGTTTCATTTTCTTAAATGATTATTAAACACATGTTTTAAGAACACCTACAGGAATTGCGTTTATATTTTGAATACTAATAAATAGATGTTTGCATACAAAGAAAATTAATGCATTTGCACACACATTATAAAAAATAAATTACAAATAAAAATTGGTAGGTATGATATTCTATTCTAATTTTTCTTGTTTTTTGTTGTTGATTTTGAAATTTTCATAAAGTTTTCAATATTATTTTTTCAATATTCTTAATGATTATTAGCAAAAACAGTGTTTTACTTAACCTCAAAAAACACATTATAAGTAGTGTATTCCAAGTCTTTCTGGAGCGGGGAACGAATGATTGGCACCTAAAATGTAAATGTGATATTATACAATACGCAAAAAATTTATGGAATCTATCCAGTCACGTTATTGCATTACTTCTGGCTATAGGGATAAACAAAACAAAGTTCGAGTTAAAGCGATAATTCTTTATGTGTTAAACCCTTGATACGTTTTAAATATGACAATCACCAACTAATAATGACAGATTTTTCTCTAATTGTAACTTGATAATAATTGTTCAAGGTTTTTGCTTAAACCTTGTCATGGGCCTCTCCAATCAACACTTTGACACAGAAAAAAAAAACAAACATCGTCACGGAAATCCGAAATACATAGCTTTCATTGGAAATTTCAGGATCAATAAACATTTGTATGTGACGAGTAAGAATTTATAATATTGATTTTGCCTAGAATCGTTTCATAAAATGGATATTTGGCTATTTGAGGATAAATCTGCGACTTTTTCTATAGCCAATGAAATCACAAGATCACTTTTGCTGCATTGCCTGAGATCTTTCTGCAATGGCAAAGAATGGTAGCATAATTATTAAAATTAGGACAAAAACATTTAATGACTACTGTTGATGACATATCTGTTACTTACCAACAGTAACAAGCTATGCTCTTGAGAGAATTCTCATATGGATAAGGTATCATTCCTTAATTTTTTGCATTTTATTTATTTATTTATTTATTTATTATTTATGATTTCTGAATGTAATTCTTATCACCTGTTTATAGTGTCCACATCTCATGTACTCACAAACAATTGTTAGTAGTCAGTATTTCAGTACTGTCTCGTAAAAAGATAATATGTGGAAACTTCCAATATTTGAATTTTCCTTAAAACTAAGGACTGTCTATCTCGTGCATACCTCCGTCCTTAGCTGAATTTAGCGTTTTATTAAGGTCTTTTTGGTTATTTGTTCTCTATCAAATTATCAAATGCTCAGTTTATGGTCTTCTAAATGTTTTGATTTGAACTGCATTTAAGATTAATTAACAATACAGTATTTTGTCATTTGTATGCCAAGTTGTCTTGCAATTGACTCAACGAGTGCCCTGTGGTTTTTTGTATGCTTAAAACAGTTATTCTACTAGTTTTGTATTCTGCTATTTGACATTATATCTTGATGTTTCAGTTGCAAAAGGTGATATTTAGGTCTCCCGAAACGAAGTTGTGGATACTTATGGCTTTTTAACTAAAAAGATTTTGATTCTGGTTTGGCTTTCTTCTGTGTTTGCATGCAAAGACATTATCAGTGTTTTAATGTTCCCAAGCGAAATCATATTTTTAATTTTTGTCTATTTCTTTTTTTCAATATTCCCTCACTCTTTCTTTCATCCAATGATTTTGTCCGCGTATTTCTCAAAGTTCCCTTGACAAAATTTATTCATGCATTTTACAAAATTGGACTACCATCAGAATATGTGTATGCACCTATACAATTTTCAAAATGGCTGCCATATCAAAAACGGTCGCCAATTAACATTAAATATTGAGAAGTTTTCTCCGGGAAGGCTTTTCAGAATTTTATCCCGTTTCGTAAAAATGTTCAATAAGAGGAGAGGAGAGAATTTAAGCGAAATTTCCAGTATGGCTGCCAAAATACGTTAAAATGTGATTGAATTCAACATGGAATTAACTATTTAATAGAAATTGCTCATGTTATGTGTAAATGTTTCATAATATAAGAGGACAGAATTTATGTAAAAAAAAAAACAACATTGCCGCAAATTTCGAGATGGCTGCCAAGATACATGAAAATTTACAATTTGACTCGATTTCAACAATAATTTGTTTGTAGGCAGATTGTTAAACAACGAACACGATGCATTGAAAAATCATTTCCAAGGTGGCCGCAAAAACACATCAATATTTTAACTTTATCCGATATCAACGATAATTGATTTTTAAGTAGATTGTGAGACAGCAAACAGAAGTGGAATCATTAAATTGGCTTCCGGGGGGGGGGGTGGCTGAGCTTTTGTGTTCAAGTGAAACTTGGCCTGTACTTTGCCTGTACATGTGTTGAGTGATTTATATAAAGAAAAAAAATCAAAATGGCCTCCATTTCAAAGAGGGTAAGAAATGAGGATTTCATATCTCAGAAACTGCTTTCCAGATTTTGTTCATATTGAGTTTAAATGCTCAATGAGATGAGGGTACGGAATCTATTTGAAGAAATCTTACTTGACTGCCATGTCCAAATTGGCCTCAAATATACTTAATTATTATAATTTTTCTACTAAAATATATTTGTAAGTAGATTTTGAAGGTGTGAATAAGATGGAATATCGAATTGGTTGTCTGAGTGACACCGGCTATTCCTAAAAAATGTAAATTTAGTTATTTTTCTTCTTCTTCTTTCGGCATCAAAATCTTTGATCTTTAAAACCGTTTATTAATGATACAAAAATACCAAAGTTGCATCATGAACAGTAAAAATTCGTTACGCTGTGCACGAGTTTCAAGGAGTAAATCGATATAAACAGGAACCATGAACCGACTAAAAGGTATGAAAATTGACCAAATTTAATATAAATTTTATTTGCAACAGATCTCAGAGAATGCTCATCTGATGTTAACGAACCTTTATAGGAACATACTAACCCATGGTCAGTTGTCCAACAATGTCTACGAATTCCATAATTGCATTGCTGCTATTGTAACTGCTATAATTGACCATAGATATTTCGCCTTTGAAGAAAAAAAAAGTATCTTGTTTAGTCATTTTGGTGGTACTAGCTAAAGGCGACATCTTTTCATCTCTAAATTTTAATTACTTGCTTTACGCTATGTTTATTCCACTATTGTGAATTCTTATTTTATCATATCGATCATCAAACACATATTTGGTCACAAATAATACAAAGAAATATAACGAAAGTGCGACTTTAAACCTTCATTCATGCTTAAGTAATATCAATCGTCCGCATCTAAAGTACCAATATCCTATGTCGTTCCAATACGGTGAATAAAGCAATCGAAAAGGATTCAGATTAAAGCAAACCCAAACCCAACTTATAAATACCCTAATTTCCACCTTAATTGCACATTTTCTTGATAATTATCTGAACATACAAAATACAAACATATGGAAATATTCTTATTTTTTCAGGAAAAATTCTGTATTGAAACATTCAATATGAATGTAAGTATAGATAGAAACATTAAAAAGGGTTCCTAATGTCTGTACCGGGGACACAGTGATAATTAAATTTGTGCTCATGTCATCAATAATTTTTTACTGAAAATGACGTAAGTTAGTAAATTTTCTTGAAATATGATTACAAAATAATCAAGTAGGGGTCTAATAATCAATTAATCAATGAAAAGTGCACCGGATTATAAAATAATCAATGAATTTATAACCAAATTATATACTATTAACTCAACATGCTGTCCTATTCTGTCAAATGTTAAAATCAGTCATTCTCCTTGGACGTTCAGTCCCTTATTTGCAAGTCCAGGGGAAGTAACAGTGTTAACTGGGCTAATGTTAAATCTATACAATTCAGCTGAAGATAGTGACAACACGTTTATGAAAAATAAAGGAAATGGGGAAAAATAACAAAGAGACAACATCCCATCTCCAGGTTAAAACGACCCAAAACAAAGCATCTAGGGTTCGCCGTAGGGTCTTCAACACAGTGAGGAACCTCACACCACATAGCAAGGTCCAAATAGTCCTAAAAATTAAAAAAAATGAATAAATCGTTTGAAGCAAACTTCATTCAACTTCATCAAATAACTCGAATATCAAGATACTATTAAAAAAATTTATAAGATGACAAAGTCAAACCAATGACCAACGTATTCCTGACTTGGGACAGGCGCAAAAATCGCGGTGGGGTTAAACTCATATTCTT
>MJUU01050550.1:148695-191083 GCA_002080025.1 Modiolus philippinarum | reverse complement strand
AAAATAAATATATAAAAAGACTCACAGCAAAAATCCAACAAGAAAAAATAATCCAAGTTATCAATACGAGTACCTTTACAATGAAGCACAAAACCCATGAAAACAATACACACTGATACTGTCCTGACAATTGCTCGCATTAACTGACAGCTAACCAAGGACATAATTTCCGTTGACTATGATATCAAGCCTACTAACATATGAAGCTTTAATTGAAATACTTCTAAATAGATTTCGTATAACAACATCATCAATTATGAAAGAAGAACATGATATTGTGCAAATACAAGAACAGTGCATAGGAAAAATTGTTAAAGCACTGAGAGACTGATAAATATTTTTGCATATAATCACCTGCATTAAAGATTTTACAACAAAGCTGTATAAATACATCTATATCCTTTATGAATAAGTTTGTTCAGCGGATCAATAAGTTTGGAAGGACAATTTTTGAATTTATGGCTTTGTACATGATATTTCCATAGAAGTTTTGACGTTTAGGTAGAATGAACTCGGCTACAGGTAACTAAATCTCCGTCAGGATTCAATTAAAATGTTGTGTATTACAACCAGGCCAAAAAAATTAGACTTTTTTATCCAATAGACATCACCGTACTCAGTTTTGCAGGGGAGATCATCCAACAAGAATTTGTTTTCATTCACTAACTAATTAATTCTGTCAATAACCAAACGAAAACATACCATGTATAAGTTATAATTTTTCAATGTTGAGAGTTAACGTTTAACGTTTGCTTCAAATGGGCAATAGTTTAATCGTTAAATTATTATAAAATAAGTGAGTCGGAGCCAAAGCATCAGTCAAAAAAAGGTAGCATCGGAAAATCCAAGAAATAAGGAGATCGGGAAAGTACGGCACAGAAAAGCAAAATTGAAAATCACAAAAAATGAACAGCATGGACTTAATTTAAGATATTCGATATTTTTCGAAACTAATACTTCTTTTTGGACTACTTTTGGGTTATGGTTTTCCATATTATTTGATTTTAATGCTGCTAATGAAAGGTTACTCCTTGAAACACGTGCACAGCATAACGAAATTAACAGTTTTTATTTAACTTCGGTATTTTTTGTATTCAAAACCATTGATGTTATCGAATGCACTGGTAGAGAAGGCATCCGCTGCTTTTTATAACACATCCCATGTCGTAAAAGTAAATTCCAGTATTTAAAACAAATCCAGTAGAGGTAAAACAAAATTCAGCTGTTACATGAAAGATCTGTTTTCATCGGGAAACAGATATCCCATGACAGTCCACATGATTGCGATGTGGCGGAATAACTCCTGCAGTGATGACAACAAGTTATGGGTACTATACCCATGTTTAAGTAGCCATAGCATATTAATGAGCAACCTAGCTTTATCTTGGAAGTCACTGTTTCGACCACAGTCTTGAGTAGCGAATGAGTTGAGTGACTTAACTCCATAAGTTGGCGTTGTTCGAATGGAGTTGTCGAATGATTGAAACAAACGGTTTTTTCTTTGCAGTTCATGTTAAGTGTCTGTATGTTCTAATGGCATCTACGGCAAAAACAATGAAAGATTACAGATTACAACTATAGCACAAAATTTAAGCTACTGTTAAAGCAAAGATTTTTTTTTAAAAATTGACAATTATAAATTATAAACCTGGAAGCAATTTAGTCAACAATTGACGACTTTCGAGTTTCCAGATTTACTTCTCTTGATTAAAAATAAGCAGCTGTCGAGGGAATTTTTTAACATAGAATATAACGGGAGCGTTGCAGAAAAAAAAACTTCGGATTGAAGAAAGTCTAGGTCAAATCCCTTGGATATGATGTAGATACAACCTCAGGGTATAATCCTACGTTATTTTCAAGACGCTTACCTGTACAGGATGTGACGTTGGCTTGATAAACATCTATATGAAAGCCACAAAAAGTGGCTAATAAATTATCAAGGGTTAATATTACACAAACTATAATTAAACAAGAATGTCTAAAAATTAAAAAAAAGCAACCAGTTAGGGAATACCCAACATATATTCTTCTTTTTGTGGCTTTCATACAGATGTTTATCAAGCCACTGTCACAATCTGTGATCATCACGTGCAATTAACAAACATCTTGGGCTTACCTGTACAGGTGAGTGTGTTGGAAATTATGTAGGATTTTTCCCCGAGGTTGTATCTACATCATATCCAAGTGGATTTACACAGACTTTCTTCAATCCGAAGTTATAGCATTTTTTCTGCAACCCTCTAATTATATTCATGATATAAATTAAACTCGATAGCCGCTTATTTTAAATCTTGGGAGATAACTCCGGAAACTCCAAATGGGTCAATTTACATAAACTCAAGCTATTCAAGCCCTACTTAACGACACCGTAAGCAATAAGGAGCTTCTAGTATAGTCGCGAAGCTTTTAAGGAAGTCCGAAATTTCGAATTAGAAAATCGGTTGAAACACATATTTGAGTTTCTAATCTACAGTGTTGTTGGCCTCATGACATGGATCTACATCACTCGCAACTTTGTGATTTACTGATGCAACATATGAAAAAACAACATTCAAAATGAAATCAGAGCTATTGCGAAATGAGAACTGAAGTTTCCTACATTTATTGGTAAAATCGCTTGAAAAATCATGATCAGTTCTCAAGATATCCAAAGATTGACAATATGATTAAGGGGTATTAAGTTAGTTGAAATTTACCTTAGGACAAAGCTGATCGTTGTCAAAGAGTATTAAAAAACCCTTAAAATGTATCAGGCAGAAAAAATGGAAATATACCTCTATACCAAACTGAAACAAAAGCTTGAAAAGGCCGCATAATACTCAACAATCGAGTTCTTTTTTTGTGTCCTCTGGGAATTTAAATGCAAAAAATCATTCTAGTACTAGATGAACATTTGAATATTCATTACTTATATCAGGCTAGATTGATATTCCTAAATTAGCCTTAAAGAAAAAAGGTGACAGATATGATACTTATAGACAACACGGTTTCATCATATTACCGAAGCAAGTGAAAACCGAACCGTCAGTCGAAAACGAATAATCCAAGGACATTGATGACATCAATAAAAAAAACAAAAACAAAAAAATAAAATAAAGGCATAACATATTTGACAGACGAGAAAAATGAAGACACACACACATACAAAGATGAACAACACGAACCCTATATATAAATAAATGGATGAAATCAGGTACGTCATGGGAGTAAGCATTTTCTGCTACTGATAAGACACCCGTCTTGTTGAACATATCAAATCCAGAAGAACACAAAATTCTTGAGATTTTAAAGGGATAGATTAATTCTCGTCTGTGACACAGATAGTACATAGCGGTCCATAAGATCGTGATGTCGACAGTTAAACTTCTGTAGCATTGACGTAAAGTTATATCCTTGTTTAAATGGCCTTTTGGGAGCAAGATAGCTTATAAATAAAATTGGCACTTACATGGCTTCAAAATGCCCTTTCAAAATTAACCATCATTCCAGTTTGAAAGAGAAGTAGTCTGTAAAATATTATTTGAGGGGAATTAAGGTAGATAGACACTGTTGCGCTGCGCAATTCAATCGCGCATTAGAAAAATTAAGAGTCGGATACGAGGAATATTTGATTTTCGGGCCGGAACAGTAATTTGACGGCTTTCCTTTGTGACGTCATGATTGAATGACAGATGTGAAAGGTCATATTTCAGTTTACTTTGCCGCGAATTTACTCCCTTTTCCCGTAAATAATGTTTAAACCAGAAACTTTGTAATATATCTCCGTTAAAAGCATGGTGACATATACATATTGTTTTCGTAACAAATAAATTATATCATGAACTATCTGTTCATAAAAATACATCAAATTCTCATGGATAAAAAGTTCATTTGTATTAAGCTAAAAATTGCCTTTCGATATTTTCCCGTGCATTCTATGTAAACTTAGGTGAAAAATGGCTAAAGATGAGCAAACTTTGATATTAATTCTAGAAAAAGCAAGCATGGTGACCCATACTTTTTATCACAGATTTCGGGTAAGTAGGATTGGTTATTCAATTGTGCCGATTAGAACAAAATCTCATGGATATGAATGTTACTGTCTATCTACCTTGAAACCGTTTTCATGATGTGCTTATATGATTTTTATGCCCTATTTGGATAAAAAAATTTAATATTTTCCATAATTTCATTTGAATTTTTTTTTCTTACATAGACAATTTTCAGATCTTGCCATTTTCTGTAAATTAGTGCGATTTCCGCGATAAATAAAAAACAAACCTCATGTATTCCTGGGCTTTGATAGCACTTTTACGACCTATCTTGTACCTATTTGGTACAAGTATGAATATACGTTATAATATAATCAACAATATTGTGATGAAATTGTTTGACAATCTTAAAGACAAAAGTTGGTTGATCTGTAATATTTTTTCTGAATTGAGATAGTAAACACATAGAACACTCTGTCCCAAAACTGAAGCCCATGAACAGTCTCATTATTTTGGTAGTATCAATTACATTGTAGTATTATTTCTGTGCTCAGATAATGCTTTATTGAATATTGTGACATGAAAATATGAATATTGACAAATGAATCACCAGTAATCGATTATAATTAACTTACGCTTACAAAAAGTTGAAAATAAATTTTGGAATGAATATCGAAGAAACAACCAAAAAAAATCATACACCAAGAATACATGGCAATATAATACCGGTATGAGAGTCATAAATAGTAAGATAGAATAAACGACAACGACGATAATGCCTTAAAGTATTAACCTTATATAATTGTTAACTTTATTATTTTTGCTTTTATAGACATCACAGACCAACTTCACATCAGGCTTAGATGACAATTTGCCATTGGTTCATAGCGTTATAATATCCTGTGTCTGTGCGTTTGCACTGCTGCTAAATCTATTCATTTGTACAGCTGCTATTTTTTCTTTGAAGAAAGAATTCCACAATGTTTTGATGATAGCACTATGCACCAGTGAAAGTGTACTTAACTTTGCGTGCATCGTGGGCATTGCACTGAATTCATTTCCATCGACCCGAACCGATTTGAGACTATGCTTCTTTTCAACCTTCTTTTTAGCATTCAGTATGACTCTGGTGTACAGTTATGTACTCCTGAGCTCTGTTGAAAGATATTTAACAACAAAGTCACGCAATTTTGGAACAAAACAAAGATTCAATCGTTATAAGGTTGAAATGATAGTTGCAGTTCCATGCATTGCGCTTGTTACTTCATGCATCACCCTTTTTATACCTAGCAACGCTACAATAACTACGTGCACACCACACATATTATATGGTAAATTTAACAATATTTACTTCTATTTGTTCGGAACTGTAAGCATTTTTATAGCCTTTTCGATTATTTGTATAAATTTGCTGACCACGAAAAAGATCTGGAAGATTTTCTTTTTAACTCAAAACAAAATTGACCCGTCTGATATGACAACTGTTGAACAAGTTTCTGAAAAAGACACAAATGTTTCAAGTTTATTTCAAACAAACAACCAGAGCAGTGAAAACAAAATAACGAAAGAATTACCAATAGAACAAACAAAGGAAGAGCAGGGGGCAAAACTTGTTACAGGTATTCAAAAGTCAAATCTGAAATCGCGGGACAAATATCTTAAGTCGAAATTTGAAAGTACACAGTCAAGCAAACAGGATGACGTTTCAAATAGTCCATTCGTCGTCAGTATTGAATTGCATCAGAATAATTCTGAAGAGAGAGAGCATAGGCTGGTTCACCCGGAAATAGCTAAAACAGTGATATCGGTAAAGTCAGCGTACAGGAAACGGTATGTTCACAGACAGAAGCATTGGAAGCAAAGCAATTCAAGAATGAGCACAAATCCTTTTCCAAAACAGGAATCCCAAAGTCGAAGCAAATTTTACACCACGAAGAACCGGGTTATCTGTTTGGAAGTCAAGAATGTAAAAACAAAGTACAAAGCACACAATTACATGAAATTCAAGTATCGTGTTCGCCTGTTAGCATCCAGGAAACGCTCTTCATAGATACTGATGACATCTTTATAGAAATCAATGAGGACATAGACAGTCAAAAAGAGGCTACTGAACCACCATCTAACTACGATGAACCGACAAATGTTCAAGGAACATCAAATGGATGTCAACATCATCCACAAAAACATGATAAGTCATGGGAGCAAAGAGCCTTTTTCAAGACCCTTATGATGGGGATAACAACTGTTATTTTTACAACTCTTGCAATCATTTTGTTGTGGAATGCAGCACTTTCAGGTTCATATCCTTTTCCTGAGACTTACGCATACAGCGTAATGTTTTCTGTTCTTAACAGCTTTGCAGATTCCATGTTGTTTGTATGGCAAACCCCGGAAATAAGAAAATATTTCAGGAAACTTTTTTCCGAAAAGAACAAGGTAGGAATTGCAAACGTGTCCCAATAGAAAATAAAAATTCGAAACATAAAATGAATCTGAATACGACATTGACTCAAGAGATATATGTACGCTATTGCAGTTTAGGAGAGTAATTGGCTTAAAATGGGCATACATATCTTTGTCAAAGCCCATACATTCATGCTGTGAATTTGAAAAAAATATATATAAAAAACACGGAATGATCTGTGACAAACAATTAATATCCACTGGCAACAAGTTCATGAAGCAATTAGAGACTGATTAATATGGGTAGCAGACATGCTATTGCAAAATTTAATTTGACTTTATTTCTGCATTTTTAGTGTTGTCACAAATTACTAAATAAAAGAAGAACTTTTCTTATCTTTAAAAGATTTGGTACCAAAATGTTCAAGTTTAAGTAGCAGATAAAGCACTTCTTTATCTCTGGGGATAAAAGGAAAAACAACGGCAGTAGAATACCGAAGGAACAAAGCACAAGATTACACAAATCAACGTCCAGAGACAAGGCAAAAGCAAGAACACCAAAAGACGGAAGACCAAAGACACCATATGCCAACAAAACACACGAACATTACATATACAACACAAAAAACTACTAACAATGTGAACTCTGAATAAACAAGAGTGACATCAGGTGCTCCGGAAGGGTAAGCACGTCCTGCTCTGTGCACAGCACCCGTCACACTGTCAGCGGGTCAATCCAGGGTAAAAAAGTAACAAAGGCTGAACATATCCCTGACTCAGCAGTTTTTGTGACAGTACTTTTGCTCTTTCCACAAAGTCACTGTTTGTACTGCAAGCTCTACAGTAACGAATTAATTGTGAAATATATACTCCATATGCTGGGGATGCAGGTATATTGCTGCAGAGAAATAGAACGTTCACAATTGGAAAGTCAAAATCATCACGTTTGTCATATAATCTAGATTTCAGACGTCCATGTTCGTCAATGTATAACAAAAGGTCAAGGTATGAAGCAGAATCGGGTGTATCGGTTGTCTCTTTAATTTCAAGTTCATTGGGGTAGATTTGAATTGCTTGATAGGAATTGCTTTATCTTATTTTTATTCCAGTACTACATCATTGTAAAATTATCAGTATCGCTAGTAAAAGGCTGTAATTATCTCTTATCATATAGTACAAATGAAAGCAGAATATGTAATTAATGTAATTTGTTTAGAAATTAAACCCTTCAGTTAAAGTTGATAGATTATAAAAAAGAAGAAATTTTATGCAAAATAACATTCTTAATTGTGATACTTTTGATGGCTATCCTGCCAAGAATTTACACATTAGATGTCTATATCGCTAACTTATGTAAACAATGAAAGGATATGGAGTAAATGCACACGAGTCTTTACAAATACATGGTAGAACCAAGTAATGGAAGAACGCTTTTATTGTTGTTGTTCTTCTTGAAGTCACCAGGATAAATGATTTTTCTCATACATCAGAGTAAGTTCAAGATGGCCTGTTGTACTTGTTTGAGTGGAATTCAATGCTTATTGTCGAAATATGCCACATACATATGTTAGCCAATGAATACAGGATCGTCAAAAAACAGAAAACTAACTTGAAAAACCCTCTTGCAATCAATATCATCCGTTGACTGACAAAAGCATTAGTGTCCTAAGCTTGCGAACAGATAAAACATATAGACAAAAGCAGGGCGCTCATCGAGTCGATTTTTAGAAAACTTAGCATGATTAAATAGCGAGATGTGGGCACTATAAACAGGTGGTTAAAATAACAACAACAGAAAATAATAATAATAATAATAGAATGCTAAACTTTGAAAGTATGATATTATATCCATATCGAAATTGCAGAAATAACCCCATCAATTTGGAAGTACAAAAAATATTTAAAAAAAAGGGGGGGAACATTCTTCACCTAAGACACATTTTATATAAGAACATTTCTAATTTTATGAAAAGAAAAGAATAGGACAAAACTTATTTAGATGGATGGGTCAAATAGTATGTACCCCTTTTCTTTTTAAATTTATTACGATTTAATATATTTTGTATTATATTTCAAAAATTATTCACGAAAGGGGTTTAGTTTGAATTGCTTAAATGTTCAGAATGCCAAGGACTACATTTCAAATATATCCGGCAGATTCGTAATAATCAAAAATAAACATAGTTTAACATTGGACCTTACTGCAAAACGCATTCAGAGTTGAACATTATATCCTACTGGAAAACACATTCATGGATTTTTTCCTTTGAAAATATTGGCCAATTGGAATTCAACTTTGTCACAATGGTCCTATTTCTGCATCTAAAGGGGGAGGTTCTATTAAAGATAACCGCAAACCTGAAACATAGTTAACATAGGGACCAGACTTACTATGAGGCAAGAGCAATTGCTCATTATTGAAGGTCACAATGTGGCTTTCTCTACACTGCCAACGGTACTTAAATCATATTTAATGGGTCTGTCTACAAAGCTAGAGAACGCGTTCCCAGGTGGTTGATTCCTAACCCAGACGGCCATGTCTTTGAGGGATAGTCGGGTAGTAATGTTGCCCGAATCATTATATAGACAAACTTTGTGAAGAAACAACACGCTTTATGTAGTATAAAGAACCCTTTTTTTTTCTTTTTTTTTCCGAGGCGAGGAGACTCACGGGGTCTCGTAAAGAAGACTAAATTTCCTACCCTAACCCATTTCTCGACCTTTTCAAGTTGCAATTAAGAATCGCTGTCCCTGGTTGTTCGTTCCTACTTTATATCCTCTACTACTATTTTTTTTTCATCTCGTACTGGTCATGTTGGTATAGCTGAAATACTTCCGGTCATATTGCTCATGCAAAAACGCTTTTGTTTCTACTAAGTATGTAATAAACAATATTAATCACCACAAATGCGCAGTGTTTCCTTAATTTGATTCATCTTTTGCATGCAGTCTCTTTTTTTTGTCACCCAAGACAAAGTCGGGGTGACATTTTGTTATTCTACGTTTCTTCTGATTATTATTATATTACCCCAGACGTAGTCGGGATGACATTTAGTTAATCTACGTTTGTTCTTCGTCATCTTTTTTCGTCTTCCAATAATTCTTTTCAGAGCTATTATTTTGAAATGGCTCATTGGAATTATTTCAAACAAAGTTAGACCATCATCTTTAGTTGTATACTGTGCATTAAAATTTTCAAAATGGCCGCATTTACCAAGATGGTTGCCAAAAAACGTTAAAATTTCAGCTTTGTCGGATTTCAACGGATATTGATTTTTAGGTAGATTTTGATGTTGCGAATAAGATGGAATCTCCAAATTGATGGTCTTGGATGACATCGGCTATGTCACAATTGCGCTTATTACAATTGTTCTTTGTATTAATATTATTCTTCCAATAACTTTTGTCCGACTAATTATTTTTAAATGGCCGAACCAAACGATTTAAAACTTTGTCCAAAGCTGGATCAGCATCTGAGGATATATGCTGTGCTTTTAAAAATTTCAAAATGGCCACGATGTCTTAGACGAAATCTGAAGTCAGTTTATTTTGTCTTCGCCAACTGTTACAAGCTCCATTTTTTGAGTTGGTATTTTTAATTTAACATTGCAATCAGCCATTTTACGTTAGAAAAATTGAGGAATCTATATCTCAGGAACTGTTGTGGAGAATTTGTTGATATCGTGCCTAAATATTAGATAAGGTAAGAGAAGGTATGTGAAAAAAAATCAAAACGCCCGTAATTTCCAAGATACCCCCCCCCCCAAAAAAAAAAACCAACTTCTTATTTAAGCGTAAATTGATTTCTAGGTAGATGTTTAGGCTGAAAATAAGACGGGAACATCAAAATGGTTGTCTGGGATGACATCGCTTATTGCTTGCAGTTGCAAATCTAGTTTCTTATTGGGTTTCTACGCAACTTGTTTCCTCTTAGCTTTGAAACTTTTATTCTTTTAAGCTCTTAATACAAGAAAGATAGGTTGTCGAAAAAGTCATTTGCAAATTCTGAATTTACTTTTTATGACTGGTGGTTCGGCTCTAACTTAATTTACTTCAATTTCACTTTGTTGCTTTTCCTTCTGATGGAAAGGTAAATTCAAAGCATCCAATTCATATGTGGAATATGGTGGAATTTATTTCAATTTAAGTCTAGTTGTATTGATTTTTCATAAGGAATTCTAAAAGTCATGATCAATACGATTAGAGATTTTAAAAGCACTTTACGTGATAAACAAAAGACTTTAAAATCAATCTATAGATATTCGTCAGAAGATACAGCTTTATCACTGTCAAAGTATCCAAAAGTGTGAAAAACTTGTTCATATCATTAAATGTTTGAAGTAAATGATGAATTTTGAAATCTGTTGGATTAGAAAGGTACAAAAGTCATATTCAAAGGCAATAATATGAGAGAATTGATCACTTGAGAAAGCCCCAAGGAAAACAAACAAACAAACAAGAAAACAAACAAAAATAGAAAAAAGAAGCAACATCAAATAAAACAAGAATGAAAATAAAGAAGAAAAATCATAATTGTAATTAAGGTAGATCGGTAGTCTTCCGCCGTTTTGAGTTTGTTATTTTTAATGATGTGGTATTATCTGCCTTTTTAAATATGCAAATATTTGTATTTGTCATGTATCAATAAATATTATATCAGTGACATAAAAGGCAAAGGGTCTACCTTGACTTGATTTTAAATGTATTTATCTAATAAGATGAGTTAAAGTAATTTGATAATTAAATAGTTTGGATGAGGATATTTGAAAAAAGGGAGATTATTTGATAAAAAAATATTTTTTATCTAGATATCACTATGAAAATTCACATTTTACAAATTTTATTGAAAACAAAGCTCGTAATCCCCATTTTTCTTTCTATTTTTTGAAAGTATGTAATAGCTAACATATGAATAAAATAAAAAAGAAATCTATAAAATAGTTTTAATGAAAACAACAAATACTTGTTTTACCCTATATATTCATTAGAAATATTTAATTATTTTGATATCAGTTTTTTAAAAAAAAACAAGCACGGTCACCCCTTTTTTATTTTCTCAATGCTAATTTTAGAGGGAATATTTCCTGAGAAAATAAAGACAATCTATGGAAAAAAAATTGGAGTACCCATCTACCTCAACTAAAAAAAAGCAAACAAAAAGAAAATAAATCGCAGTGTGAATAGAGCTGAAAGGAGAATGACTGAGCAGTGTAATCACTGAATCAAATCCAACACAGAACTACACAAATAAAAACAGAAATATCAGCTAAAAAGTATTGTAAACAACAATAGGAACTCAGAAAAACCGACCGAAGTACCGGTGTCACATTCTTAAATTCCCCCTACACATTTCAACTCAACCCCTGGAAAAATGAGGATATTCTTGTCTTCCCTTCCGAACAATTGAGAATATACTCATTGACCGCTCCCGACATGTTTTGCTTCAATGACAGATTTAAGCTGCGATCGATGTTGCTCAACATTTTTATTCTCTCCTTGTAACCCTGGTGCTTTCAGCTGGATAACCCTGAGCATCGCCCAAGATGGCACTCCGTTGGTTGGGAGCAAAGGGGTAACCTTGATATAATTTTTTGTCAAGAATACCGCCTAAGTGCACGCTAGAGGCCTTCTTGATCTCGCTTGAGGGGATGAATATTGTTCACCTTTGGTTGAAGACCCTCTGGCTACATCAAGATGTAGACAGGAATAGAAGCCCTGTCCTTGATAAACTGGAGTTTTCTATGTATCGTATGCGTTTTTGTCACATGTACATTCACTTCATATCCCGTCATTTTTCCTATCATTTCTCTCCCCTAAATATTAGGGGAGAACATTCAGACTGAGTATAAACTAGATTTTCATCCATGTCCGAGTCCATACTAGAATTGCCCCAATGGCTTTATGCTAATCAAAATCACTGCATATAATATTTTTAATGTAAATATTTCTTCAAACCTAGTATATGTTATAATTCAAATCCAAATATTAATGGAAGAATCAAAAAATATTTATTCGTAATATTCTGTTAAATGTCTCATTTAATGTTTATACAGTATTGACTCGACTTTTGTCCAAACAGAAAATAGTGACAAAATTACTCATTTTCATTTTATATTTTTTGACATAAAACTATTACTTAAGCCATTTGTTCAAATAGGATTATGTAAGGTACTATACAAAAGGTTGCCAATTTTGCAGTGATTCTCCAACAAACGTGACAACAAGTGCAGGACAAAATATATTTTGATTATCTCTTTTAAAACTGTTGAAGCTAGCTTATAAACAATGAAAAGATATAGAGTAAATGCTCGCGAGACAAAGTCTTTAAAAGTACATGGTAGATCAAAGCAATGGAAATAAACTTTTATGGTTGTTCTTCATCTTGAATTCACAATTAAGTCATATTAATTACCTTTGCACATGCCTCATAGTAAGTTCAAAAAGACCCCTTGTGCCGGTTTGAATCGAAATTTCGCTATATTCAACATTGTCTCTACTGGTCATGGATGCGCGATTGTCATTAATCATTACTGGAACTGGCAAAGTGCGCTTACAATCAATATCATCATTTGTCCCACAAAAGCAATAGTGACTTCAGCTAGTAGACAGTTACAACATAAAGAAAAACACAGAGCTCTCATCAAGTCGATTGAAAAAAACTTGACATAATACATAACAAAATACCGAAGTTACTGTCAATTCATTTTCTGCATATGCGCATTTCGACAACGTATGTCTCTTCAGTGCAGATCAAACAAAAACATTTGGAAGTCCATTAACCGGAAAATGTGAAAAAGCTGATAGAAAACAAATAACCGAATGCATTTTGATAGTAAAGCCAAAATTCAGCTAAAGACAGAGCTATGCATGAGGGAGATACTCCCAAGTTTTAAACAAAATTTTGTAAAATTTAGAAAATGGCGCCCGTTGTCATGGAACAGGAAAAAAGCGGGAAAATTCAAAGTGTTCAGAATTGGGTGAATTCTACAGGAAGGTTGCGCAATGTCTTTGGAATTAGTTATTGATTATATTGAACATCTCCTCTGCAGTTTAGGACAATGTTGTAGAATATACTAGTATGTGTTCTTATGATTGTTTTATGTTTATGTGTTAATTTTTGTTCCTTTGTGTTGTCATGTCATTTGTACCTGGTTATAATCCTTGTAATTTGGATTCATGCCAATAAAGTATTTGATTTGATTTGATTTGATTTGGAATTGGTTTCTGATGTAAAAGACTTCAAAAGGGCGACCATTGTTATGGAAACGGGAAAAAAGGCGGGGAAAATCAAAGTACTCAGAATTGGATGAAAATTTACAGCAAAAATGCCTGGCATTTGTAGAAATGATTTTTGTCTCAAAATTATCAAAATAGCATCAGTTGCCATTGAAACAGAAAAAAAGGCGGGAAAGATCAACAAGTTGAAAATGGGTTGAATTTTTAAAGAAAAGTATCTAGCAAATGTAAAAATGACTTTTTATCTTAAATTTTATTTCAAAATGGCGACCATAGCCCAATGGGAGTTCGTTTGGGAGACTTTTTGTTAGTTCTGCAAACACAGTTCTTACTTGTTTTTATTGTTTTCGTCGCATTTTGGTTAGTTTTTTCAATCTTATTTGTCATTTTTTATGTACATGTAAGTATATTTTTACTAAGTCTCCTGTTCGACAATAAGATGCAACCTAAATATTCCATGAACTCCATACGAAGTATTTTGTGACAGAAAAACAAGCAAACAGACGGAAGATTGGACTTGCATATCCCCTAATTTTCGGTTTTGTTGCTATTCGTGATATAACAAACATTTACAAAAAAATTGCGAAAAGTTACTTTTCAGTAATTAGCAAAATGAAAATTGTCTTGTGTGTCTGCAGTTCATGAGTTCCGGATTTGTTTTTCTATTTTTTTGTCATAGAACGATATTGTTTATTGCATATTCAATTAGAGCTACATGGATACTATACATGTACCAACAATCGTTCAGTTTCAACATTGAAAACAACCACAAGTATTTTTGATGATATTTTCTTAGCTTAAATGTCTGATGATCCACATCATTTTTTTTATAATAACAATGTCAGTATCTCACATTATAAACCAACATACTATACGGAAATGAATTTCAACTTAATTGACAATGTCCGCTTTTATGATACACAACAAGCTCTTTTCTTCCGTAAATGATGGTTTGCATTGTGAGACGACCCATATGATATAGATGCACGCCACATCGTCTTCATTGGTAAATTACCGATCAAGAGTGTTCATTTTTGTGATACAATAGTGGTAACAATGACTTTACGTTATAAAACACCTGATGTCACAATGTAAGGTACGCTGAAATGGCAACAACATCACTCGCATAGTATAGGTTTCAAGAAGTTTCTTGTCATATTTTAAAGAAGAATAGCCACTTACATTCGATCTAAATCAAAGTTCTGAATATCCAAATATCTTTCACTTATGTAAGAAAAAAAATTGATTATTCTAATCCGCTGCACAACCACTCGAGAAAAGACAGAATTACTTACATTCATGAAAGATACCCCGATCTTTGATCTGCTCTCATGTAAGAAGCTATTAATCTCACTGAATGTGGTTTAGAAGCTGGTTTGAAAACCGATTTTATTTTAAAAACTTAACGGCTTGCCAAAAATGTTCCGTGTCGGATTGTGTTTCCCTGATTCAGTCGAATGTTATACGGATTTTCCTTACTGGTCTCTTCCTTTGATCGATTCGGACTTTTTACTATGTATTTGTAGAGACTTTGTCTCATGTGTGTTTACTCCATATTCCGTCATTGCTTATACTACCTTATCAATCTTCATATGGTTCTGTATCAGGCAATATCAAGATTATATAAATCTCAGACACTTAAGGGTTAGCTGACGAAGCTTTCCGAGTAAGAAAACCATTGAAATCTTACTCGAGGGTGTCTGAGATTTCTTAATCTAGCTTTTTCAATGATATTTATTTTTTTTCTCACTTTTGTAATCAAAAACTACGATTTACTCACAACCAAGCCGTACTTGTCATCCGACGTTCCTTGGCTATGCCAGTGACGTCAGACTAAGTTGCTTGGTAATTTCTGTCTTGTACCGTGGGATACAAGACAAAGAAGTTTCCAACCGCTACAAATAGGAACTGTTGTGTCTCAAAAGTGAGACAAGAGGAAAGCTTTCAATGTGACAGCAAACCGGGTTTTCTTATACATGGACAGTATATCATACACATGGGTTGACCCTGAATATTTGAAATGTACAAGTTTATAATTTTTATTAATTTTCAATGTTAAACCTTCTACCAAAGTAGCCTATTTCTGAAAGTTCAGCAACTTGGATTTTAATCAAAATGAAAAATAAAAGTACTGTGTAGGCCTCTGATACAGGTACAGACGATTTGCATTATAAAAACTTCCTGTCTATTGAGCTGTAGGAAAATTGTTCTGCACAAATGGGACACCCTATTGGTAAATATTTGAAGTAAAAATGACTAAGTTCAACAACTGGTATTTTTTTTACATAAATTACCAAAAATCAAACTATCATGCACACGTTTGATATATGTACAATTTATCTGCAAAATAAAAACTCCCTGTCTCAAATACTGTAGGAGATTTGCTCCTGACAAAGGGGGTACCCTATTGTTAAAAATTCGACATAAAAATGACTAAGTTCAACCACTGATATTTTTGACATTAATTATAAAAAATCAAAATTAAAGTGCCATGCACACCTTTGATATATGTATAAATGATCTGCAAAAAAAAACTGCCTGTCTCAAATACTGTAGGAGATTTGCTCCTGACAAAGGGGGTACCCTATTGTTAAAAATTCGACATAAAAATGACTAAGTTCAACCACTGATATTTTTGACATTAATTATCAAAAATCAAAATTAAAGCACCATGCACACCTTTGATATATGTACAAATAATCTGCAAAATAAAAACTGCCTGTCTTAAATACTGTAGGAGATTTGCTCCTGACGAAGGGGTACCCTATTGTTACAAATTTGAAGTAAAAATGACAAAGTTCAACCACTGATATTTTTGACATAAATTATCAAAAATCAAAATCAAAGTACCATGCACATTTTTAATATATGTACAATTGATCTGCAAAATAAAAACTTCCTGTCTCAAATACTGTAGGAGATTTGCTCCGGACAAAGGGGTACCCTATTGTTAAAAATTTGACGTTAAAATGACTTAGGTTCAACCGCTGATATTTTTGACATAAATTATCAAAAATTAAAATCAAAGTACCATGCACACCTTTGATATGTGTACAATTGATCTGCAAAATAAAAACTTCCTGTATCAAATACTGTACAAGATTTGCTCCGGACAAATGATATATCCATTTGGCAGCCGCCCGCCCGCCATTTTCACCATTTTAATAACCAGATTTTTCCGATGGAAAACCCGATTAAAAACCCGGTTAAAGAGTAGATTTTCATCCAGGGTCAATGGAAACAGGGATAACAGAGGGCTTTTTTAAGTACCAGACGTAGTCGAGACAACATATTGTTCTTAGTTTGCTTTTCTATTATTGTTAAGCTTTTTTTCATCCAATGATTGTTGTCCGCTTTGGTTGTGAAAGATGATAGGACATAATTTATTCATACTTGGCATAAAGTTGGACAACTATGTGACGATGAGCATGCATTGGTAAAACAATTTAAAAATTGCTGCCATTTTACGTTGAAAAATTGGAAGATGTAATATCGCATTAACTGCTGCACATAAATTTCTCATTTTGTATAAATGATCAACAATATGAGAGGGAGGAAAAAATAAGTTTTTTTTAAAAAATGGCCGCCATTTCCAAGATGGCATTCAAAATACTTAAAAGTTTCAAGTTTATTTGATCTTAACAAAAAATGATACAATGTATGTAGGCAGATTTTGACACTTTAAACAAGATGCAGAGGAAAAAAAATTAAAAATGACTGATATTTCAAGGTATGGCTGCCATAACACGTCAAAATTTCAACTAGTATTATATTTTTTATTCTGCTGAACCTATAAGTAAGCAAGATTCTGTCATATTTTCAGTTCTTGGAACCTAACAAAAGTAAAACCGAAATTGTGGTCAAAATATGGGGGGGGGGGGGGGGGGGGATTCTACAATTTGACTTGATATGGCCTTAGGTTTGTCATGTAACACTAACAACTTTTTATTCATGCGAAACTTATCTAGATCTGTTATTATGATACATTGCGTACATGCAACTGTTGGCAACATCTTATACCATGGTGCTGGCACTGTTTCATATAGTTAGCTTGTAAATCTTTTCTCTTGTTCCCTATTATTCTGTTACCCCTTTCCACCAAACCTTTAGACTGTGGATGGTATTGCCTTCCATGTAATATTTTATAGTTTCCGTGCCATAAGTTTTTAATAGATTCTAGGCCTCCAATTTCAGATCCGTTATCTGTTTGTAGAATTTTTGGCATTCCAATCTAAGGAAAGTAGAGTATAATTAACTCCCTCCTGAGTTTTTTTTCTGGAAAGGACCATCTTACCGAACTTGAATAAATGATCTTCTGCATGGAGAATCCATATTAAATTCTGGGATGGGTTCGTCTGTCAGCTCTACCTGTAAATTAAAATTATTCTATTATGTATGTGAATTTTCTTTCTAATAGTTTATATGTAAAGACTTTCTTGTGAAATTGATGAGATCATTTTTTTTGTTAACCCTCTAACACACTATACTCTGCAGATGTCTCTAATGTTGAAATGAGATTTCATACCCTCACTCTGCTCATTGATAACTTCTAAGATTGTGTATGTGGTAATGATTTGATAATTAAAATCAATCACATATCAAATTTTGTGTCGTGTGCGAGACATTAAGAATCTAACACCAGGGAAAGTGCGAGACAGGAGAATCTCAGGCACCCAAGGATAATATTTCGAGTGTTGGACGAAGTTTGCTGAGTCCAAGATGATTTAAATCTTACCCGAGGGTGTCTGAGATTCTCTTGTGTCGCACTTCCACTGGTTTTTGATTTTATTTCTCACTGTATTCATCCTAAAATATACTAGAATCCACACCAAAATATCGTCCAATTTCGTCTGTTTACTGAAGGAGTTATGTCCCTTTTTGTAGCGTCTTAAAAAAATCAGGAATGTATATCCTGAGCGTGCCACATTTTAAAAGACTATCTTCCTCTTTTTCCAATGAAATTTCACTTTAAATAATAAAACATTTTATAATGTGTAAATTCAATACACCTCTGATCACTAATCAGAACAGTTGTGGACTACAGACCATTATGTGAAAAACACGATATTTGTTGGTAAACTGCAAGTGATTTTTTTGTCTTAAACTAATGAAGGAGTAATGTCCCTTTTTGTAACGTTCTAAAAAATCAGGAATGTATACCCCGAGCGCGCCATATTTTAAAAGACTATCTTTCTCGTTTTTTCCAGTGAAATTTCACTTTAAATGATAAAACAATTTTATAATGCGTAAATTAGACCATTATGTGCAAAACACGATATTTGTTGGTAAACTGCAAGTGATTTTTTTGTCTTACACTAGTGTAAGACAAAGAAATCTCACCGCTAAAAATGGGAACTGCTGTGTCTCAAAAGTGAGAAAATGAAAATACTTAAATTTTCAACTTTATTTGATCTCAACAAACATTTATATTAAGGCAGGTTTTGACTCTGCAAACAAGATGATAATGCAATTGATGATAATGCAATTGATAAAAAAATTAAATGGCTGACAATTTCAAGATATGAATGCCATAATACGTCAAGGTTTTACAAGATATATATTAAGAATCTGCTCCACCTTATAAACAAACAAAATTCTGACATATTTTCAGTTCTTGGAATCTAAGAAAAGAAAAACCGAAATCGTATTTAAAAAAAACTAGGGGGAGGGGGTTCTTCCATTTGACTTGACATGCCCTTAAGTTCGTCATGTAAAGACTAACAACGTTTTATTCATGCGACACTTATCTAGATATGTTATTATTATATATTACGTACATGCAACTGTTGGCAACATCTTATAAAATGGTGCTGGCACTGGTTCCATATATTCAGCTTGTAAATCTTTGATCTTGTCCCTTATTATTCTGTTCCCCCTTTCCACCAAGCTTTAGACTGTTAATGGTATTGCCTTATGTGTAATATTTTATAGTTTCCGTGCCATAAGTTTTTAATAGATTCTAGGCCTCCTTATTCAGATCCGTCATCTGTTTGTAGAATTTTCGGCAATCCAATCATGCCAAATAAGGAAAGTAGAGTATTATTAACTTCCTCCTGAGTTTTTCTCTGGAGAGGACCATCTAACCGAACTTGGATAAATGATCTTCTGCACGGAGAATCCATATTAAATTCTGGGATGGATTCGTTTGCATGTCTGTCAGGTCTACCTGATAATTGAAATTTTTCTATTATGTTTGTGAATTTTCCTTTTAATAGTTTATTTGTAAAGCCAAACTTGTGAAATTGATGAGATCTTTTTTTTTATTTGGTTAACCCACTTATACACTCTACTCAGCAAATGTCTAATGTTGAAATGAGATTTCATACTCTCACTCTGCTCCTTGATAACTTCTAAGATTGTGTATGTGGAAATGATTTGACAATTAAAATCAATCACATATCTAATTTTGTGTCGTATACGAGACATTAAGAATCTAACACCAGGGGAACTGCGACACAGGAGAATCTCAGACACCCAAGGATAATATTTCCAGTGTTGGACGAAGCTTGCTGAGTCCGAGATCATTGAAATCTTACCCGAGGGTGTCTGAGATTCTCTTGTCTCGCACTTCCACTGGTGTTTGATTTTATTTCTCACTGTATTCAACCTCAAATATACTAGAGTCCACACCAAAATATCGTCCACTTTCGTCTATTTACTGAAGGAGCAATGTCCTTTTTTGTAGCGTCCTAAAAAATCAAGAATGTATACCCCGAGCGCGCCATATTTTAAAAGACTATCTTTCTCGTTTTTTTAGTGAAATTTCACTTTAAATGATAAAACAATTTTATAATGCGTAAATTAAATACATTTCTGATCACTAATCAGAACAGATGTAGACTACAGACCATTATGTGGAAAACACGATATTTGTTGGTAAACTGCAAGTGATTTTTTGTCTTACACTCGCGTAAGACCAAGAAATCTCACATCGGTAAAAATGGGAACTGCTGTGTCCCAAAAGTGAGAAAATGAAAATACTTAAAATTTTCAACTTTATTTGATTTCAACAAAAATTGATATTTAGGCAGTTTTGACTTTGCAAACAAGATGCAATTGATAAAAAAATTAAAATGGCTGACAATTTCAAGATATGGCTGCCATAATACGTCAAGGTTTCATAGAATATTTATTAATAATCTGCTCCACCTTATAAACAAACAAAATTCTGACATATTTTCAGTTCTTGGAATCTAAGAAAAGAAAAACCGAAATCGTATTTAAAAAAAAAACTAGGGGGAGTGGGTTCTTCTATTTGACTTAACATGCCTTAGGTTCGTCATGTAAAGACTAACAACGTTTTATTCATGCGACACTTATCTAGATCTGTTATTATGATATATTACGTACATGCAACTGTTGGCAACATCTCATACAATGGTGCTTGCACTGGTTCCATATATTCAGCTTGTAAATCTTTAATCTTGTCCCTTATTATTCTGTTCCCCCTTTCCACCAAACCTTTAGACTGCTGATTGTATTGCCTTCCATGTAATATTTTGTAGTTTCCATGCCATAAGTTTTTAAAAAAATTTAGGCCTCCATATTCAGATCCGTCATCTGTTTGTAGAATTTTCGGCAATCCAATCATGCCAAATAAGGAAAGTAGAGTATTATTAACTTCCTCCTGAGTTTTATCTGCAGAGCTCCATCTAACCGAACTTGGATAAATGATCTTCTCCACGGATAATCCATTTTAAATTCTGGGATGGATTCGTTTGCATGTCTGTCAGGTCTACCTATTAATTGAAATTATTCTATTATGTATGTGAATTTTCCTTTTAATAGTTTATTTGTAAAGCCAAACTTGTGAAATTGATCTGATCTTTTTTTTTATTACCACTCTTACACACTCTACTCAGCAAATGTCTAATGTTGAAATGAGATTTCATACTCTCACTCTGCTCATTGATGACTTCTAAGATTGTGCATGTGGTAATGATTTGACAATTAAAACCAATCGCATATCAAATTTTGTGTCGTGTGCGAGACATTAAGAATGTAACACCAGGGGAACTGCGAGACAGGAGAATCTCAGACACCCAAGGATAATATTTCCAGTGTTTGACGAAGCTTGCTGAGTCCAAGATGATATAAAATCTTACACGAGGGTGTCTGAGATTCTCTTGTCTCGCACTTCCACTGGTGTTTGATTTTATTTCTCACTGTATTCATCCTAAAATATACTAGAATCTACATCAAAATATCGTCCACTTTCGTCTGTTTACTGAAGGAGTTATGTCCCTTTTTTGTAGCGTCCTGAAAAAATCAGGAATGTATAACCTTATTATAACCATATTTTAAAAGACTATCTTTCTCTTTTTTCCAGTGAAATTTCACTTTAAATGATAAAACAATTTTATAATGTGTAAATTAAATACACTTCTGATCACTAATCAGAACAGATGTAGACTACAGACCATTATGTGCAAAACACGATATTTGTTGGTAAACTGCAAGTGATTTTTTGTCTTACACTAATGTAATACAAAGGAATCCCACACCGCTAAAAATGGGAACTGCTGAGGCTCAAAAGTGTAAAAGGAAATACTTAAAAGTTTCAACTTTATTCGATTTCAACAAAAATTGATATTTAGTCAGGTTTTGACACTGCAAACAAGATGCAATTGAAAAAAAAAAAATAAAATGGCTGACATTTTCAGGATATGGCTGCCATAAAACATCACGATTTCACAAGTATTATAGTTATTATTCTGCTCCACCTTATAAACAAAGAAGATTCTGGCATATTGTAAGTTCTTGGAATCTAAAAAAAAGTAAAACCGAAATTGTAGTTCTGAAAAAAAATAGGGAGAAGGGGGTCTCATTTTTGAGTTGACATGGCCTTCGGCTCGTCATGTTTAGACTTACAATATTTTTTTCATGCGACATTGTTTCTATTATTATTATCTTTCACGTACATGAAACTGGCATTGGTCCACTGTTTTCAGCTTATAAAGCTTTACTCTTGTCCTCTTTTATTCTGTTACCCCTTTCCACCAAAACTTGAGACCGTGGATGATTTGACCTTCCATAGCATATTTTATATTTTCCCTGTTTATAGTTTTTAGTAGATTCTAGGCCTCCATATTCATAGCCGTTTTTTGATTGTAGAATTTTCGGCATTCCTATCATGCCAAATTGGGAAAGCAGAGTATCATTATCGTCCTCCTGAGTTTTTCTCTGGAGAGGAAACAGCTAATGATATTCTGCGTTGAGAATTCATTTTAATTTCTTTGATGGATTCGTTTGCATGTCTATCAGGTCTACCTGTTAATTGAAACTATTCCACTTCAAATGTGAGTTTTCTTTTTAATAGTATATATGTAAAACTTGATGTGAAATTGATGAAACCCAAATTATTATTAATATATGTTTTTGGTTACCCACTAAGCTGACTCTACTCTGCAGATATGTACATTAAAAAATGAGATATTCATACCCTCATTCTGCTCAATTATTATGTCTTAGATTGTGTATGTGGTAATGGCTTGATAATTTAAAGTCATTCCCACATCTACTTTTTGTCTCACGTGCGAGACAAAGCGATTATAGATTCCACCAGCGTCTTTATTAACATTTGGTTAACCAAAGTGTTATTTTTTTCAGAATTGATTGATTTTTGTTTAACGCCAACTTCAGCAATATTTCAGCTATATCATGGCGTGAACTGTTGATGATATTATTAATATATATAAATAAAACAATCATATAAAACGTATGGCTATGTACAGATAAAACAACTTCTAAAAAAATAAATCGTACGCTATACAATTTAAGATAAATAGATCAGATTAAATGAAATTTAAAACTTGCATAATATAAACTTATATTTCACTATACATATTTACAGCTTTTAAAAAATGAATAATTTTGTCGCCTGCGACAGTTTTAAATAATTCTTTAAGAGAATCGGCTGTATAAAATGTGCGACGTATGTCGGCAACATCAACACAGTCAAGTAAAATACTGTGGAAGTACTTTTATTCGTGGACATCAATTTTTTGCGGTTTTCATAAATTTCACTATTTCGTGGGTACTTAAATTCGTGGTTTCTAATTCTGTGCTTTGAAACGAAGGGGCAAAATGCATTTCGTTGGGAACTTAATTTCGTGGATCCAGGGAACCGCGAAATCCACGAAAATTGGAACTCCACGAAAAAAAATACTTTCACAGTATGCTGTATTGTGTAAGCACTATTGCATGGAATACATTCAGGTCGGTCTTCTTTATTTAAAATATAACCATGAGTTGTTCGTGTATGTCCGATTCGGCACCTTGTCAGAACAATTTGTTCCTTCCGATTTTTTCCAGACGAACCAAGAAGTTTACAAACTTCTGATTGTATTCCATGTAATTTACTATTTATTAGCAAGTCCCATCTTTCTTGCCTTATCTTTTGGATGTATTTACTTATGAGAGGCTTCATGTCAGTGTACGGCACTGGACAATCCGTCACCTCATCATCTAATGCATCCTTTGCCCCCTGGTCAACAACTGTGTTTCCATAGATCCCTACATGACTATGGATCCAAGTATAAATGACTTCTTTGCCTATACCAACAAGTGACTTGTAGAACTCAACGACCTTAAGAATAACTGGGTGTTTTGTCTTTCGACCTTCAATTGCCAATAGGCATGAGAGAGAATCAGAACAAATCAAGAACTTACTTTTTCGGGATGAAGCAACAAATTTGAGTGCTAAGTAAATAGCGTTGGCTTCAGCAGTAAATATGGAACTTGAGGATGGTAGTCGGAGAGTTGCTGCTCGGTCTCCGAAGACAGCTGCACAGGCCACCCTGTCTCCATCCTTGGATCCATCTGTGTATATAGGCAAGTTTTCGGGGTGTTCAGATTTAATTCTTGCAAACTCCTGCTGGATAACCAGAGGATAAGTGTCAGATTTTTTATATATTTGGAGTTCGAAATTAAATGCTGGTTTTGGGTTTAGCCATGGAGGCTATTTGGGAGTTTGAATTGGTGCTATTTCGTCCAATGTAGATTGGCAGATTCCAAGTTCGGTTGGATACGAAGTCCAAAAGGTTAAATAACATTCGGTCGTTTATCATATACTGTCTTGTGAAGTGGTTTGAAAACACAGTTGTGAGCAGGATTTGAAGGATACGCTTTTAGCTTAGAAGCATATTGTAATCTAAGTTTGAGACGTCTGTCCTCTAGGGATGGTTCATTAGCCTCAACATAGAGACTCTCCACCGGAGAAGTTCTGAACGCACCCAAGGACAGAAGTAAACCTTTGTGATGAATTGTATCTAATAATTTAATGTATGATTTACGGGCAGAGCCGTAAACAAAACATCCATAATCCAACTTTGATCGAATCAACGATCTATATTAATTTAATAAAACAGTGCTATCCGCACCCCAGTCGGTACTCGACACAACTTTTAGCATTTTGATATGGGGCAGAAAAGAAAGTTTACTGTCAAAGATTAAGCCAAGTAATTTGGCTTCTTTTACAATAGTAATAGGGTAATAGGGTTATTATACAATTTTAGCTCTGGATCTGCGTGCAGTGTCCGTTTTCAACAGAAATGCATTCCAACTGTTTTAGAGCTTGAGAACTTAAAACCGTTCTCTTCGCCCCATTTTTCTATTCTGTTTAAACAGAGCTGCAATTGTCTTTCTATATTATTCATGTGTTTACCACTATAACATATCAGGAAGTCATTTACATACAGTGACCCATCAATGTTATTTTTCAAAACTTCAGCTAAACTATTGATTTTAATACTAAATAAAGTAACGGAGAGGATGCTTCCTAGTGGAACACCCATCTCCTGTTCAAAAGGATCAGCCAGCGTAGAGTTGACTCTGACATTAAATTCCCTGTCTTTAAGAAAATTTTCAATAAAATTGGCAAACTTCCTCTCAACTGTGTCATATGCTTTTTCAATATCAAAAAAGACAGACACAACATGTTCTTTTTTTAAGAAGGAGTTTCTAATAAATGTCTCGAAAGGTACAAGATGGTCTATAGTACCACGCCCTTGTCTAAATCCGTTTTGTATATTAGATAGTAGACCATTTACTTCAAGAAACCAAACAAGCCGATCGTTTATCATGCGTTCCATGGTCTTAAAAACACAACTAGTCATTGCCAGTGGACGGTAATTCGACGGTTCTGAATGATCTTTACCTGGTTTTGGAATAGGGACTATTGTTGCCTGTTTCCAGATGGATGGTAAGTTTCCTGTTTCCCAAATATTGTTCATTAGATTTAAGAGGATATCAAGAACTGAATCAGGTAGATGTTTGAGAAGTTGATAATGGATTTCATCAGGGCCGCATGCAGTGTCATGTGCCTTATCCAACGATTTTCCGAATCCCGAGCTCTGAAGTTAAGTTTTGTTTTTGCTTTTTGTTGTTTAATTCGTTGAAATGTAGGGCCTAAATTTTTAGATGAAGAGTGTTTGGCAAACGTTTGTCCTATTTTATAAGCTATTTCCTTTTCAGAGGTTAAAAAATCTTGACCGTTTTTAATATGATGGACAGTAGCTTTCTTATTTTTACCTTTTATTTTTTGAATCAAATTCCAAACTTTATTCATAGGGGTATGGCAATTGAGTTTTGAAACAAAGTTACGCCAAGAAGTGCGCCTTCTTTGTTTCAATGTTCTGCGAGCCTTAGCTCTAAAGACACGGAAATTGCTAAGATTATTTGTTGTGGGATGTTTGTTTAACCGTCGTTCCGCCTTCTTACGATTTTTAAGAGCATCATCGCAATCATCATCGAACCATGGTTTGCTTGGGTGTTTTGGATTAGTCGAGGTCTTTGGAATAGTTCGATCAGCTATGGAAAGTATTTTTTCGTTGAACAGTAGAATAGGATCATCAACATCTTCAAACAAACCTGAATGGAATTCTTCTTTACACAGTTTCTCGTAAAGAGACCAATCAGCTTTGTCGAACTTGAATCTCTGTGGCTTTGTAGTAACAGAGGAAGAAAGATGTTCAAGAATAATAGGAAAGTGATCACTGCTACACAAGTCGTCATGTACTTTCAAAGAGAAATCTAAGAGAAGAGATAGATCAGTAATAGTTAAATCTATAGCTGTGTAGGCCCCATTACCGGGATGTAAAATACGTGTTTGAACCATCATTGAAAATAAATAAACCTTCCTGTGACATTAAGTCTTCAATTTTCTTACCTTTATCATTTAATGTAGAACTACCCCACAATGGGTTATGTCCGATGAAATCGCCCATTAGAATAAATGGGGAAGGTAATTGGTCTGTTAACGCCTTGAGTTGATTGAGACTAGGATTAGTATTAGGTGGAATATAAATAGAGCATAATGTGATAGTTTTATCTAAAGATATTCTAACAGCAACAGCCTGAAGATCAGTTTTGAGATCAACAGCACTGTGAACAACATTACTGTTGACAAGGATAGTAGAGCCGCCGGAAGCTCGCTAATCCCCTGCCGTATAAGTGCTGTATAACGAATAGTTCTTTATATTAATATTATCGCTTTTCTTCAAGTGCGTTTCTTGAAGACAAAATGCCACAGGGGAAAACGTTTGAACAAGCAGAGTAATCTCAATTAAATTTATCTTCAGACCTCGACAATTCTATTGAATTATGGAGTCCATCGTCAACGCGGTGGTCGTATAGGTGACCAATCCCTTCGGGATCTATTTCCCTGATCACTTTCGTTGCAATGTATGGACTCTCCCGAATCGCTAGCTGAAGGGGATCTGCTGTTAGATCCTTTCTCACAGGACAAATTTGGAGTTGGAAGTAGAAAATCCACATCCATTTCATCCTGGTCGTCATCCGATTCGGGTAATGCCGGCAAGTCGCTGAAACGGTTGTGTACAGAGACATCATCACGCTCAGTCTTTTTCATCCTATTTGATGTTAATTTAGGATCTACTTTTTTCTTTATTAACCTTTTCTTCTGTTTGCCTTTAGACTGGCTTAGTTCAGGTTCTGCAATTGGAGTATTTTGTTTAGTATTTTTTTCTTGGTTTGCTATTTTTGTACAAGGAGGAGCATGAACCTCAGCTTGCACTTGTTTGACAACTGGTGTTCGACTTGAAATGGAAGACTTTTGTGGAGGTTGAACAGTTGTATTGGTAGGGTTTGAATAAGTAAGTGGATAAGGCATGTTAGATGTTATTGGCCAAGTAAATAGTGTTTGTGTTGAAACTGTAGAACATTGCTTTACTATAGCTGCATACGACGGTTTATCAGTCATGGAACCATTAGAGACAGAAAAAATCATAAATGTTCTCAAATCATATTTAAAATCAATGAAATATTGACATAATATTAAGTTTGACTTCATTATTGTATCCCAAGTTTATTATTTTTTTTTTTAAATAATTTCCATTTTTTCTGAATTTAAACCTGATTTTCCCGTTGGGAAATCCCGTAATTTATTGAAATGGTGAAGTCCGATGATTTGGCGGGTAGGTGGCTGCTGGATCTTGTAAGCACAACTCCCTTTTTCTGTTAAACAGAATTTCATTAAACTTTGTATGTAGCAAGGACATCATATGTAGATGTGCAAATTGTTTGGTATTTCATCATGTTCATCGTTCATTTTTTCCAGGAGTTATGTCTCTTTGAACAATATTTATAGGAGTTTTGACAATATGATTGTAAGAGCAACTCCTCTGTAACTGGTCAACAGAATTTCACAAAACATTGTTTCAAGCGAGGACATCATATATAGATATGCATATTGCGGGGACTTTTCATCGTGCAATTTTTCATAGAGGAATGCCCCTTTGAACTTAGAAATAAATACGTATTTGGACCACATGTTAGTAAGCGTAACTCCTCTGTAACTGTCAAACTGAATTTAATGAAACTTGGTTCGTAACAAGGATATAATTTGTAGATGTGCATATTGTTGTTTTTTTCAGCATGTAATTTGTTCAGAAGTTATGTTCCTTTGAACGTAGGAACTTATATGTGTTTTGACCATATGACTGCAAGCGCAACTCCTCTGTAACGACTTTTCAGTGGAATCTCATGAAACGTTTTACGCAAATGCATTACATGTAGACATGCATGTTATGGGAGATTTTTGATCGTGCAAAATTTGCAAGGAATTATGCCACATTGAACTTAGAAATTGATAGGTGTTTTGATTATAAATATATGCTTATGGTTTTTCGAGAAAAAAAAATTGGCAAATACATAAATACATACTTTTCACGAGTGACAGGGGATATCAATCAAAGCTTTACACATATTCAGTTATTCTACTTTCTCTAAAAGGGAAGGAAAATACAGTTTGATTTCGTGTCGACATCTATTTCTCGTTGCATTTTGCATTCAAGGTAAACATGTCGTCATCATTACTTTTTATTCCTCAGAAGTCATGTTTTAGAAGGACACGAATTCGAATTTGCAGTTTTATGCCCAACTCCTTACATGCAGATTTTTTTAGTCCAATTCAAAAAATAATGAATCTAAGGATAATGCAATATTTGTGCTGTTTTTTTTTGCGATTTTGCGATGTCAGCACAGTATTTGCATATGAATCAGCGCGATTTATTTAAATAGAAAAATGTACAACTATGAAATACCCTATGAAGTGTTATTACAGATTTAATATTTGGATGATTTCAAATCAATTTATGTCAAAATAGGCATGCAATTGTCCAAAGAATCGGCATTTCTTTGGGATTTTTTCCCTTAAACACCCACGGTAGCGCTCACATTAATGTAATATAAAAACAATTTTCGCATATGTAACACTTGTCTTTTTTGGTATCAAAAATAAACTGCCCCCTTACAGAGGTAACATTAAATTTTTAATGTTTATGTATCACAGTTTGTTATTAAGTTTTGTATTGAAACTTATTCTTTTATTATTTCCTCTTATTTTGGAATTTATGACAGTTAATATTTAACGCTTGAACTTTCTTTCTTGAAGTGCAATAGGGGAAATATATATTAATTCGATCACAAGTTCCCTACGGGGAGGGGACTTTGAACAACTTTGTTATGAAATGCAATATAAGTGGCCTCCATTTATAATAAACTTATTTTTTTTTGACATCGAGTATATTGTTAAATGTTTAGTAGGAACAACAACCTTTCATGTGAACCGTTTTTCAGTATCCTTTTTATGATTGCAATGTAAATCTTGCTACGTTTTGATCAGTTTAACCCTATCCTCCAAAATAGGAAACATACAATTTTTTGCACTTCACTTTATTATATCATTATTATTTTGGCTTTACTTTTTAGATCGATTGGTAATTTGTTCTCTTTCAGATTTGACACATATTTAAGTTAAAGCAGGAAACATACAATGGCCGAATATTACAATCACATGTCACAATCAACCAGGAACTGCACAAGAAAAACAATAAAATGACAAAAGACAAACATAGATAACGATAGGAACTCGGGATAGCCGGACTTTGTACCGGCACTGGCAACAGCCAGTGGAAACCGATTTATGGGTACCTAAACCTCCCCTTTCTCTGCCCCGTTTCCCTATAGTATAATAAACATACAAATAAAACCCAATACAGGTAGACCACTAACTCTTAAAGACCACAACATTGAAAAGGAAAGAATAGACAAAGAAAGCTGGGTCGAGGAGTAGCCAAAATGTGTGGAGATACGCCATGCTGCATGCAGTGTAAAGACCCCCTTGTATATTTTTCTAAGGAGAGTCCACCCACTGGGAGTCGTATTGAAGTCTAAATTTCCTGCCCCTACCCATTTCCCCCTCTTCTGTTGCCCGGGCTTTACCTTCCACTGTTATTTCTTTTACTTTAAATATTGTTGACTGGACGTTAAACGCTTACTAAACAATCAATCAACCACATATCAAGCGCAGGTTGACTCTTTCTTTTCATATATAGACATATGTAAATGTGCGTTTCTCTCCTTTATTAAGGGACATTTTTCAACAATCACGCTACCTAAATGGTTTTTAGATCGAACAAGAACCCTCTTTGATTTTTTCCGTCTTGCCTAACTATGTATGCTTGTCGCTCTCTCTGCCTGTCAACCTGGAGTCGGTGTGTCATCCTGTTGGAAATCTGCACGATATCTTTTTTCACTTTACATGTCATCACTTGCTTTATCATGTCTGCCTGTCTACCTGTCTGACTGTCGGCTTGTCGACGTGTCAACCTGTTTTCGTAATTTCATAGTAACCCTTATTGCGGAAAGCGAGACATAGGTGTGCAAAGTATGACGGCGACGGCGTTAACTTTTACTTAATGCATGATAATTGTGCAAAGTTTTCGTAATTTCCTGATATCCCTTTTTGCCTCGCCCGCTACGAAAGTCGCTGAAAGCGAGACATAGATGTGCAAAGTATGACGGAGACGGCGTTAACTTTTACTTAATGCATGATATTTTGAAAATTCTTTGATATAGGAACATCATATTTGGTCCTGTAGAATTACTAATCAAGTGCATACCTGAAAGACATCAAATCCTGTGACCTTGAATTGCACGGTACAGTGACAACGTAACGTTTCTCTGATTAGATCCATTTCTCAATAACTGTAAGTGGTAAGTCAATGATATTCGGTATACAGGTTCATCTTCGGTAGTCATAATTCATAAGTCATAAAGCTTTATTTAAAGTCGGTACAAGAATAAATACAAACATAAGCTCTGAATAGCTTTTAAAACTGACATTTATAACAACACAAAATAACAATAAACACATTCACATTATCATGCATGCAACACATAAAAAGCATATAAAATAGGACATAAAAAGCATATCAAATAGCACACAAAAAGCACAAAGAAACTTTAGAACTTGTAATTAAAATGCAGCAAAAAATTAAATAACCTAATAAGCAAGCAGTAGTTAATGGAGCTAAAATAAAAAAATGAAAATTTATCATGCCTAAAATACTATAGCAGCAAATAATTAACTAGATTTGCAGGCAAAACAGTGGCATGAACCGCCAGACCAAGAATTAATCAAGTTTTTAAAATGATTCAAAGAGATATCTTTTCGACATTCGTCTGGCAGTTCCTTCCAAAATTTTGCACCTGTGTACCTGTAGGACTGTAGTTCTGAAGTTCTGACCTGTGGAATATCTGCAATGTTTTAGTACCTAAAAGAGTAGGATGGATTTTTTTATTTGAGTTAAATCATGTTAGTATACTGGACAATCTTTATTTATAATTTTATATACCTGTATAGCCAAAGATCTTTTTCTCCTAACTTTTAGGGGCGGTAATTTTGATTAACAGAGTAATTTATCATAGCTTGCGGAAAAATCTTCGTAAATAAATCTAAGGGCTCTTTCCTGGATTTTTTCCAACTTTTTTGTATTAACTTCCCCACAAAAATGCCAAGCAAGAGGACAAAAATTAAAATTTGACATTATAAAAGAATTATATATTGTCAATTTTCTATGTTTTGTAAAAAGCTTACCAATTCTTTTTAAAACATTTAATTGTTTTGAAGCTTTTTTGCAAATGATAGATATATGTTCATTAAAATTAAGTTTAAAGTCAATGGTAACCCCCAATAATTTTACCTCCGTTTCACTTTCAATTTCAATTCCATCAAAATTAAATATTAAATTTTTATCATGAGTTATTTTGGCTACTACAATCGCTTGGAATTTTTCCGGATTGGCTTTCATTTGATAAATAGCAAACCAATTTATAAGCATTTTACTCTCGTCTTCGAAAGTTTTAACTAAATTATTTATATCCTTATCTGCATATGATAGAGAATTAATCGTCTGCATAATTATAAACTTCACTTTTATGGATAAAATTTAAAAAAAAATGTCGTTCAAAAAGATATTAAATAGGATGGGGCTTAAGATTGAGCCTTGGGGTATACCTTTGAACATTATTTGATAATTACTATAGTGGGAACGTAATTTACACATTGTTTTCTGTTTTTAGATAGCTTTCAATAAGGTTTAATGAAGAATGGTTGACTCCATAAGTTTTCAGTTTTAAAAGAAGAAGGTTATGGGGCAGGCAGTCGAATGCTTTTGAAAGGTCCATTAAGATGGCAGCAACAAATTTATTCTCATCCAAAGCTTTTTTTTGCAGTCCTCGATTACTTTTAACAATGTGGTTTGGCATCCATACCACTTCCTAAAAGCTGATAGAAAATCATGAAAGTGTAAATTAAAAAATTCCACAAGGTGAATTTCAACGGATCTTTCAAAAGATTTTGAAATCATAGGAAGTATACTTACGGGTCTGTAGATTCCTTTATCAAGAGTATTTGATTCTTTATGCAATGGCATTTCTTGGGTTTCCTTAAGTTTGTCGGGAAAATTTGAACATTCAAATGACTTATTGATTAATATAGATATTGGATATGACACTTCTGATTGTGATAACTTTAATATTTTAGCAGAAATTCCGTCTTTACCAGTTGCCGTCTTTAAATTTATTTTATTTATATGTTTTTTACAAATTCAGAGTCAACTATATTAAAGCAAAATTCTTCGGTATTGGATTTGTTTTCTAAAATTGCTTTTATACTTCGATGGTTTTCATTTATATTGATATCTTGGGATAAAATCACTAAATTTTTCAGCAATTTCTTCTTGGTTGTTTACTATTTTATCATCTTCGCATAGAAATATATCCTTGTGAAAGTTTGAACCTTTATTTGTAAGGAATGGCTTGATAGTCGGCCAGAAATCTTTACTATTTGGGCCGCGGACGCACCTTTCTATAAAATAAATTCTAACGGATTTCTTTTTAGCTCACCTGGCCAAAGGCCATGTGAGCTTTTGCCATCACTCGGCGTCCGTCGTCCGTCCGTCCGTTAACTTTTATTCAAAGATCTTCTCCTCTGAAACTACTGGGCCAATACTCACCAAACTTGGCCTGAATCATCACCAGGGTATGCTCTTTCAAGTTTGTGATTTTTTTCTGTCCGTAGACCCCAAACAACATGGCTGCTGTTACTAAAAATAGAACATAGAGGTAAATTGCTGTTTTTTGCAAATTACTCGAAAACCATTACAGGTATCAAAATTCTGACATGGAGTAAAAATGATCAGCATGACGAGATTTTGGAGAATATCTGTTTACCCGTCTTGGAGCTATTGCCCCTTTTCCGTAAAATTTCCGGTTTTTCGTTACATTTGGTGTTATATATTGAAATTGATTGAAGATAGAAGTAACGTTTGTGTAACAAAAATGGTCAGCATAGTAAGATCTACATGTCCTGCAATTTTGAAGAAAATCTGACAACCCACATAGGAGTTATTGCCGCTTTTTCTTTGAATTTTCACAAATTTTTGAACGTTTTTACTTTTATTTCAAAAACTGTTTGAGATAAAGATTAAATGTGAATTGCAAAAGTGTTGAGGTTTTTCAGAACTACAATTTCTACATATGTCCAGCAGATTTGCATCTCATCCAAGATGGCCACCAGCGGGGAAGACAGTTTAACATAGGACCCTATTGGGAAATGCATTCAAAGAAACCACTGAGCCAATGGGGACCAAATTTTGTCACAATAGTCCTTGGGTGGTCCCCTTTAAAGTTTGTGATTTTTGCGTTTGTACCTCATCCAAGATGGCTGCCAGCGTGGAGCACAGTTTAACATAGGGACCCTATGGGAAGTGCATTCAAATGTCTTCTCCTCTGAACCCACTGAGCCAATTGGAACCAAACTTGGTTACAATAGTCTTTAGATGTTTTCCTTCAAAGTTTGTGATTTTTATGTTCATACCTAATTCAAGATGGTCGCCAGCAGGGAACATAATTTAACATAGGGACCCTATGGGAAATGCATCTTAAGATCTTCTCCTCTGAAACTACCAAGCCAAACTGAACCAAACTTGGTCACAATGGTCCTTGGGTGGTCCCCTTTAAAGTTTGTGATTTTTACGTTCTTACCTCATCCAAGATGGACGCCAGCATGGAACATAGTTTAACATAGGGACTCTATGGGAAATGCATTCAAATGTCTTCTCTGAACCTACTGAGCCAATTGGAACCAAACTTGGTTACAATTGTCTTTGGGTGATCCCTTCCAAAGTTTGTGATTTTTAGTTTGTACCTCATCCAAGAATGAGAATGTAACATCTGCTGAACTGATTTATAGTATGAATTGGTGGTCTTTAGGTGACAATGAATAAAACCAGTGACCAGGTGAGCGATACAGTCTCATGTGAGCCTCTAGTTTGTTTTTGTTACTACGTTCCTTTGTTTTCGAAAGATTTCCCAATTATGTTATTATTGCAGTTCTGATATTTGTTGTATACCATTCTTTTTTTTGTATATTTCCTTTCTCAAAGTTTGATTCATAAAAGGTACTGGTTTGTTTATGGCTTTCTTTTTTTTTCATTTGCATGTGTTTGTCAATAATCTCTACTAAATTTGTGTCAAATTTATGATATGCTTCATTAATATCTGGTGTGTCTTCAATTAATTTTGTTAAGTCCTTTTCATTTAGATCTTTTAAAAATTTTTCCTGGTCAATGTGTTTGAAGTTTCTGTAGTTTATAAAAACCTTTGTTGTTTTTCGGAAGATTCCCTTTGATTTGTACAGAGATAATGTTGTGTACATCACTTAATTAAGAACATTCTGACAATAATTTACTTGATTGGTAAGAATGACATCCTTTAAAGTTGCTGGTGCATTTTTAGTGAAATAGGTTGTTTTTTTACCAAATTTATAAAATCAAATACGTAACAGACATTTCTTAAGGGGTACATTTTTGTGTTGATAGCATATCATAGTTTAGATTGAGATCACCTATTACTAGGAAATTATCATATGTAATCGACATTTTGTCACATGTACTTATAAAATCATTACTAAAATTTTCATCTTTAATTGATGGTGGTCTTTACACCCTAGTGATCAACCATTTTCTTTTATTTATATATTTCTACCATAATTGATTCAGTAAATTTAAATTCTAATTTGTCTTTTCTATCATATGCAATGTCAGATCTTAAGTACATTATTAGGCCACCGCCATTGGATGTTCGATCTTTCCTCCAAAAGTGGAAGTTGTCTACCTTGAATGAGGCATCTGGATTTTGGTCTCTGCAATGATGAGCATGTCTACAGTATTGCTACTTAATGATTCTTTTATTGAACAAAATTAGCACCTTATGCTATTGGTGTTTAGGTAGGCACAGGTAAAATTGTTTTGATTTTTCTTTTGCACATCTTTTAGTTCGTGAGAAATAGCATGATCATTTTCTGCCATGCTGTCCTCAGTGTTTACGTTTATTGACGACCCATTTAGTGAACTTCCGGTAGTGTTAAGTTCAATGTCGCTTGTCCCGTCTGTTGAATTAGTTAAATCGAAATATGACTCTGAGAAGTTCGGGAAGGTACATGTTTTACAATACCAGTCTTGTGAGTTGGATAGATCATTGTGTTCATGTGTTGGCATATTTATACACTTTATATGACAAATAACAGATAACCATAGATAACAGTCTTCGCATAAAATGGCCTTTTGTGATTTTTTCGCATCGGTTTCAAACAGGTCCCGCAAGGATTTTTAACTGAGCCTGGATTTAACGTAATGTCTCTAGATAGTAGTAGTTGAATGCATATAGAATGGAGAAAGTAATGGTACCGATTTTTGTTGTTGTAATGATGGCGTGTCGAACTGACCTCACTGGGAGTTGCTTTCGTAGGCGTGAACTTTTCTAGTACTAAATCTTCATACAGGGTCGAGTTCAAGTTGTTTACGTAGAATCCCAGGTCTTCTATCTTGCATGTTAACTTTTGAAGTTCTACTTTTGTAGGAAAATTAATTAATCTCGTGCAAAACAGGTAAATAGTAACTGACAAAAACACACCGCATACTCCAGTCACCATCTTGTAATCTTGTCCAAAACTTTTGTCAGTCAGTCTGGTATATGACCTCAATTTCATGGTCTTGTGAGCATGTTAAGTTTCTAAGTATCTTTTTGTGGTAGGTCAATGATTTTTTTCATGTGGGTTGGTTTTGGTAGTATATAATAATCTGATATATGGCTTTTGTCAGTGAACTAAATTTCACAGTCTAGTCAGCATGTTCAGTTTTTCTGATTAGGTCAGTTATTTTTTTTCCCATCAATTCAGATGGCGAGACATCTATTAGGGTCCGCTCTTATTACTGTACTTGTATGTCTGTTGTCTTACTTTATCGTGTCTGCATGATATTTTTAACTTGCATACTTGTTGTCTCCCGGTCGATTGGTTTATCTGTTGATGGTTTTTACCTAAGGTTATGGGTAACAGTAACAAAAAATTACTAAGATGTTCAAAAGATCAAGTCTGGGATAGGGACCCCAAAGAAAACCAAAATCCCTGGATGTGGGGTCATTTTAGTAAGCTGCTGATCTGTACCGTTCTTAAACAAATATTTCAATTTAGACAGCGCCTTAAGATATGTACACTGTATAATCATATCCAACTACATGCACCTAAAATATCAAGTGGTTAGGACTACCGATACAGACTACTTATAAAAAACTTAACGTGATAGTTTATGCATGACTGAGGGTTCTGGGACACCGTCTGGGCGAGGGGTCGGTATGTTATCTTCAAAACCTATACGCATGTCAAATATCCAGCGGCAAGGACTATGGGTACTGGCTGTACTTACCAAAAAATAATTGATTGATCATGCATAATTAAGGAGCCGTGGGTGTGGAATTGGCGTGTACCCCTCGACGCAACTGATAGTCAATCATCATGTGGCTATGAGAATCGGTACAGTCTGTACTAACTGCTTGCAAAAAACTTAACGTGGTCACTTATGCATGACTCGGTGATTGGGTCATTTAAGTTGTTATTTGAGTTAAATTGTACTGATACTAATGCTACTGTACAAAAAAATACTACTACTATTGACCTATAACTAACATAAGCATTACAATTCTCTAAAGTTCGTATGGTTAACATGGTTGCCGTTGCCGAAACGGATTCCCCAAGTCTCACTTTTAGGACTTTTTGTCGCAAGTGAGACAAATCATTGATGTTTTGGATATGGTCTTAAACACGAACTTCTTATCACTTTTTCTGGACACATCACCGTCAAAATAGCAAACTTGGATAATCTAATCTTTCCCTCAGTTTATTAAGGGATCTTTGGAAGTTAAATCTTGTCTGTGGATAGTTTATTATATGTAAAATAAATCTGACAAGTTATTTACACCAATTTCATATCCTTTGTTGACTTATTAATAAAAATCTGTACCCACCCTACCGCATGTAAACAAAAAAATGAGCTCCGTGTTTTTGTGGCCGCTCCGCTTCTGTGTATCAGATTACCCGGTGAGGTAATGTTTCTGGATAAGGCGTCTGGTTCGCTCGGATTTCGACAAAAACCATGCACGTTTTACTGCAAACGAACAATATGTTAATCGAGGAGAAGTTTGAAACTATCCAGTCCTTATGAATGGAATAAAAGTCGAACTGCTTCATAGACGACACACATCATTTTCAAATTGCTAGACTATTAAATTATACTGTTCCATTAACTCCCGATGGCGACCATACAATTTATGGGGTGTTTATTAAAACAATTCAAAGCCAGCAAATTATTTAATTCGTCGAGGTTTAGTTTTGATGTATTTCCATCTGATACAATCGGAGCTTATTTATACAGGATATCGTCTGAATTCCACATTAAACACATTGCTTTGCGTAAGTTGTTTAATAGCAAAAAGGTTTTGATATTCGATATTAACATTTTTTTACGAGTTCATGTTCAGTACTTCTTTTTGGTTTATCCTAAAGTAAAGCAATTGCGATAATATAAAGTAAGACGATAATCTAGAAACTGTTTCTAGTTTTCCAAATTATCTAAATATCCAAGGACCAAGAATTAAAAAAATCAAACGCTTAAAAGCTCATTGTCTGTTTGTCTATACTTACAAGGTATATCTTTATTTTTCTGGTTTGTTTCCTTTTGTTTTTGTTATGTGGTACTTTTGTTCTGTCATACTAAAATGCGGAAAGTGCATGACTTTGTTATGGAAAAAAAATTGATGTTGTAAATGCCCAAATTTAACAAAGGTTAAAGGAGTTCAAAATAGCACAGGAGACGAAGGTTTAATTTTGGTAATGTAAAAACATACCCATGTTCGAATGATCGAAACACCGATGAATTATGGAAGGATCATGATATATACAGTAGAATTTGTAAACTGAAAGAGCAACATTTGGAATAGGGTGCAACAAAACATAATTTTATTCTATATAAATGAAAGAATTTTGACCAAGTACCTTGAAAGCTATTTCTATGACACCAGCTCAAATTGTTTTGTAAATAAGAATACATAGAAATGTATTTTTTATTCAAGATAAATTGAACTTATTAAGAAAAATAGTAATGGTGCATTACAGGATACCCAGCCGCGTTCACAAAATTTCAAAGTTAAAAGGGGCAGAACTCCAAAACTTTGTGTACCGCTGAATCCAAAATTATACTTGGCCTGTGTTTTGTGGTAAACAATTCACCTACCAAGTTTGAAGACATTATGTTATTTCATTGACAAGTTATGAGTAGGAAACCCTAAAATTTGCATAATTTCGAAGTTTCAAGGGGTATAACTCCAGAACCTTTTGGACCTCTGAACCCAAAATCGAACTTGGTCTGAGATTTGTATTAAACCATTTACATACCAAGCTTGAACACCTTGTGTCATTTCATTCACAAGTTATCAGTTGGAAACTCTAAAACTCGAAAAATTTCAAAGTTTTAAGGGGCATAACTCCTGAACCCCTTAGACCTCTGAATCCAAAATCAAACTTGACCTGAGTTTAGTGGTGAACAAGTTGCATGCCAATTTTGAAGACCTTGTGTTATTTCATTCAAAAGTTATCAGTCGGAAACCCTAAAATTCGCAAAATTTCAAAGTTTCAAGGGGCATAACTCCAGAACACTTTGGACCTCTAAACCCAAAATCGAACTTGACCTGAGTTTTGTGGTAAACAACTTGCATACCAAGTTTGAAGACCTGGTGCTATTTCGTTCGAAAGTTATCAGTCAGAAACCTTCGGGGGACGGGAGGACGGACGCACACACGACTGAGGGTATCACATAATACCTGTGTGGCGGGGTATAAAAATTACGTGAATATGCACATGAAAGCACAAACATTGTGTTTGTTAAAGGAATACATTATTTGTTCCTAAAAATGTAAATGTAAACAATGTAAATATATTTGACACATACCGAATTTGAAACTTCTCTAAAATTTTCATTTACAGTGTCATTGGTGCCACATGTGGAGCAGATCATCCTTGAATTTCCGGAGCACCTAATGGCAATACTGTTTTTAGGTTTCATTTTGTCAGTGCTTTATATGTGGAGTGTCTTGTTTTATTTGTCGTGGCGTTAGTATTATGTTCTATTTCGTCCACTTCATTTTTAGTGTTTCTCTCTGTTTGATCTTTGAATTGCAAAGTATTCTGAATCTATTGACTTTCAGTTGTTGCTTCGGTATTTATTTGAAAATTTACATATATTCGAGACTATATCAAGGAGGAGATACATTTAAGAACCACTTTAAATGCAAAGGTTGTAAGATTGATAAATTTAAATCAAAGGTACATTTTAGAAAATGAATGTTCTTAGCAGAAAATATGTAACATTTGAATATTGGCTCCCGATTTTAAATGTCCTTCCAAGCACTCCAAAAAAAATCCATAGTCAAATTTTAAATGCATTTTTCCTACGGCTGTATCTTAACGTTTTTATCGTGAAATACAAAATGTTTTTTTTTTTTGCTGAATCAAAATTTGTTTCCTTTTTTAAATTCCGTAATTAAGGGTTTTTTATATGAAAATTATTTCATTTTGACTTCCGTGTTGAAGATTTCTTTCCTGTTAATTGAAAAAGATGAGAAATGTTATCTAAAAGTTTTAGAATTTTCATTTCCTTACTTCATGTGTGAAAGGGGCCTATAAACAAATTCAAACTAACATCTTTTAGAGGAAGACTTTAGAACTGCTTAGTAGATAATTGACTTGCTTCAAAAACCTCAATCGACCCCTGACATTTATAAGTAAAAATCTTCTCTTGTATTTAAAAAAAATCAGTATATCAACCTTTCAAACACCCATTGATCAGTTTTTGTACACGCTATGATAAATATATTGCCTTCAGTGAAGAATGCTTGGTAGATTACCACACGGGGAAAATGTTACATGAAAAAAATATCATCCGAGACAGAGTCGAGGTAAATATTTTTTTATCATGTGATTTTTCTAAGTGTGGTAATCTACCATAACTCCCTCCACTGAAGGCAGTATATTTTTTTATTTTACTGAATGCCTTCATTTTACTTGTTACAGATAAATAAATAAATATGGTTTCTCATGAAAAAAATTGAGGTTCGGACCTTTTTCGGGATGCCGGGATGGGGAGTTTTATTAGGTCGGGAATTCGGGATTTTTCATTTAAGGCCTTGGTTTCAGGGAAAAAACGAACAGGGATTATTTAATAAATTCTTACGTGTCTGTGTCCCAAATGTTTAGCTAGATTACACCTCTACACGGGTTTGACATAACCGGTTTTGACTCACACCTTGATTGACTCACTTATAGTGCGACGGGTGCCGCTGGCGGCGCAGGACATGCTTACCCTTCCGGAGCACCTAATGTCACTCGCTGTTTTCATGGGAGTTCACACTATAAGTGCCTTAGCTCTTAATGTTGTCTTTTTTATTATCATGCATTGTGGCTGTCTCACGTCCTTCTTCCCTGTTGCCACGTCTTTGGATTTTCGATTTTTGTGATCATCACTTCCCTTGTACCTTCGGTTTTCTACTGTCGTTGTTTTTTATCATCACTTCCCGTGTAACTTTGAAAATTAAAGATGTGCCCATAACCAATCTTAGCGAATCCAATCGAACTCACCAGATGTTTCGAATATCTGTCCAGATCAATATATTTTGAGTATTAATTATTGATCTCTATGTAAATAAAATTATCGAATCTTATCTCAGTATTGACACACTCAAAAGCTTGTCTTGATGATGTTAAGTATGTGGTGTTCAATTGAATATGTATATTGTTGTTTAACTGCGTTATTTTTTTATGATGCTGGTTGCTAAATGTCTTAATTTGTTTCCTTGTTGATCATACAATGTACTTATGTAACAGCTAGGTGTTTCAACCCCTATTTTTACATAAGCGGTGGGTCTCGTCAGTGGTCAGCCGCTTTTATATTTGCAGATTTTAATAATGTATTTCTTTATACATTTAGTTGGACCATACACCTATTTATTGCACGCATTGACCTAGCTAGCATGCGTTATAAGAATATCAACATTCAAACACATATCATGAGTGATTTGATTAATATTTGTGAAATATCAATGGCAAGATGAATTATTATTCAATCAATTAATTATTTGCTGTAGTCTATTCAGCATTTGACTGAATTTTTCTGCGTGTAATCATGTAGCTATTGTAATTATAAGATTCTTAATTATAAGAATATAGAATTTAAATAAATACGCTACTGACGATGATATAATAATATTCTAATTATCACGCTGCCATTTTACCACAAACATAAATTTCAATACCTTCTGAAGAAAGAATGCAACATGTTATGGGAAAAGAATTTGAGAGACTATAAAAAACATCAATGCTGGTGTAAATTTAGTTTTATTACGCTAAATATCTTTCTGTTCTCTGACAGAGAAGAGCTAAGAAATTGTCATAATTCACAATAATGATTGTGAAACAGTTATCAATAAACAGGTGACTATAAACAAATCTGCAGCAGAATTCCAATATTTCTGAAAAAATTGAAGCGGATGCATAGATAAAGATGGTCAAAATAATTTGCAGAAAA